>KZ808010.1:174710-185478 GCA_000696205.2 Oncopeltus fasciatus
CAAAAATAAAAATTATTCATTTTAGCATTTATTGATATATACTGATTACTGGTCCATAAATAAAGATCTAAATTATTAAAAGTACCAGTTTGAAAATACCAGTATAATTGTTTTACATAAATAATCAGTATGAGAATCTAACGAGCCAAAAGATTCAAATAGTTTTATCAATATAATTCTTCCCTATAAAATTAATTTAATAATGTATAATTACTGGTCTGGATAGGGGATACTATCCCACTACCTTATACTCTTTAATCAACAATTTACATTTAGCACTATTTACAATTATTAAAATTAAAATTTAATAAGACTGAAAATATTAAAATATTTTATAAGAATCTTTACAAAAAATTTGCCAAGCATCGAAAATTTAATGAGACAGATCTCTTGGCCGCCGTCTTTTAAAGCGAAGAGAAGATTTGCACAATTTGTTACCGCTGAGAGGTTTTTAGAGGGTTTTGGAATGAATAAATGGCTATAGTAAATTTTGTTAGAATCGAATTTGGCAAGTTCGTTTACAGTTGGAATCTTTAAACCGTTGTGAATAGAACTGTTGGTGGCGTAATAAGCAACTATTATGAAATTATATACAGAGTTAATAATAATCTTTGAAATAAATGCAGCAAATTTACTTATTATTTAGGTTTCCTTTTTTTCTAAAATGAATTAAGCCACAAGGTTTTTGTCTTATTATACTTAAACTTGTTCTATATATGTACACTGCCTAGTCTCCTTCTTATCCTAGGATAAGGAGAAGATGGGTGCCAGGTAGTCTATCGCGGGTTAACCTGGGCTCCTCTCTGAGGACGGGTTACGTCCCGGGATAGCATATGTGGAGAGTGGTTGTTGAGGGTGTGATCGCTTAAGGACTGCTGTGTGTCTATAAATTTATTTGTATTAGCCATTTCTGCTTAGGAATCTAAAAGAAAAATATCCTCAGTAATATTCATTCTCTCCAGACAATTAGTTTTCTTTCTCCTGGCCATATTCCATTCTGTANTATATATGTACTAACATAGCATTTCTTGACAAATCTAGTATTCTTAAAAAGAGCACTCGCAAATTCGACGCAGATTTAATTTGATAAGCTTATATTACCTTGCAGAGCCACCACTCTGCCTCACAGATTTCCATTAGCATATATCAAAGCACAACATACACCCAATTATATGTGCAGACCATCATAGATAAGTCGCATGACATCAAAGCTTGACTAATACTTAAAGAGCACTCGCTAATTCAACGCCAATTTAATTTGATAAGCTAATGCTACCTTGTTGAGCCTCTCTTGCTTACGGATTCCCTCATATCAGAGCACAATATATACCCAATTATATGAACAGACAATCATAGATCTGATGTCGCATAACATCATAGCTTGACTACTGCTCAAGGAAACGACACTAAAAACCATTGACTCTCGTTGAATGGTAACATAATGATCCCCAATGGGTTGATGGTACGTCCACAGAGGTAACATCTAATAGTTGCTGGTTGTAAACCCTCGCGGTTCCTCCCTCCGTCATGGACCTTTGTCATGGATCCCCAATTCTTTACTTATATTGACGTATTGTTTCATGATGGAGTTTGTAAACAGTAAATGGAGCTGCATAATCTAAGGAGATTCCTCATATTTCATCGGGATAGACGTAAATGACTATTTATCTTTAAGCCGGAGTGAGCCTTAGCGAGAAAAAAAACATGACTCTAGACCGACTGGGAAGGAAGAATGGGGGAAGTATTCAGCCTTCGTAGCTGTATTTGTAAATAAATCTTCCTAAATAATAAACAATTAATAAGAGGGAATAGAATAAAAAAATCTATCTGTCTCAGCCAGGAATCGAACCTGGATCTCCAGCTATCCGGGCCGGCGTGGTTAACCATTGCACCACCAGGATGAGCTAGATATCTTATTAAATTCCCACTACAAAATGTAAAATTTACGTGGGATAATAAACCACAACCAAATAAATATTTACTTCCTAAATAATTTTCGTAAAAATGGAATAAAACATAAATTTTAGAAAATAATAATTTGCACTTATTACGTTTTGCAAATTTTTTCGTAACTCTAATTACCTAATTAAATGAATCCGTTTACAGTTGGAATCTATAGATCATAATAGATAGAAGTGTTGGTGGGGTAATAAGGAAATTTTTGATTCTACAGAGTTAAAAGTAATATTCGAAATAAGAATAATATTTGAAGACATAAATATTTAAAATTTTGATCATCATTTAACTGCCCTCTTCTCCTCATCTGTTTTCAACCAAATACTAACGTACTTGACATTTAGATTTAAAAAGCCTAAATAACAAATTTGATTCCTATATTTTAAAAATTCATAAAAATCATTTGGTATAATAACGAAGATATTAATATTTTATATTCTGGAGCAAATACATACCCTCATTTTGGTGTGCCTCATACTCGATTAAATTTAACCAAACACATTGAATGGTTAAATACTGCATTCCGGTGTGTATATGTTTGTGTATATATGAATATGAATATGATGTATTGAATACACAAAAAGAAAAAGTTACAATACAAGAAATGCAAGTGAACAGAATCAAAAAATTTTACTACCTCAGCCGGGAATCGAACCCGGGTTCCCTTCTTTTTGGCCAGTTATGCTAACTAAAAGGTTATTTCCTCCACCAATGAATACAGAGCTATCATACCTTCTATTATCCGTCTTCATTGGTTTCTGCAAACCATCTTCTGTTGGCGACCAACATATGATAGTTATGCTAACTTCGAGTATTACACGACCGAGGCTAGCCAGATAATTTCTTCTACTCTTCTCACTTTACTCTGAGTCTAAGCCCCCGATTAAGACAAAGAATATATCGTCCTATGCTCGAAATAAATACCACAACTAAAATCAGTATTAAAAAAAAAAAGAAATATAGAAAAAAAAACGAGAGTCTAACAAATAGCCGACAATGTTAGCTCCTTTGAGCATAAGACGATATATTCGTCATACTCGCTGAGGTAGTAAGATTTTTTTATTCTATTCCCTTGCATTTCCTGTTTAAAAATTAACGTAGGATTAAATACCACAACTAATACAGTATTTTTAAAAAGTTACAATGAGTAACGTTTTCGGGGTGACTTCTCGCCCTTCATAAGTGAGAAGTGAAAAGAGACTGCTCTTCACTCCTCTCTCCCGCTCTCTCTCTCTCTCTCTCTCTCTCTCTCTCTCTCTCTCTCTCTCTCTCTCTCTNCTCTCTCTCTCTCTCCCTCTCTCTCTCTCTCTCTCTCTCTGAGTGTGTGTGTGTGCGCGCGTGTGCGTGTGAGTGCGTGCGTGCGTGGGTGCGTGTGTGCGTGCGTGCGTGCGTGCGTGTGCGCGTGTGTGTGTGTAGTTAGAGAGATAGAGAGAGAGAGAGTGAGAGAGAGCACACAGCGTTAGAGAGATAAGAGGTGCTTTGAAAACTTCAAAGAGATTTATTAATATTAATTGTGTACTACCTAATTTTAGGATATATTAATAACTTATTTATTTATTTTAGTTACACACTGATAAGCGATACAGCGTATGAAGAAGTCCAAGTGGGTCCTTCGAGATTGCCAGAAGATCTCCCTATTGGTGTGACCACGTTTTGTGAGACATTCCCTTGGCACATGATTTTCGATACCGATTTAGAAATAGTTCAATTAGGGACAGGCTTTACTAGACTCATAGGTCACCATTTTGAAACCCAAGGTAAGCTAAATGCATATGAGACATCATTTTTTTTTCAGCAATTACGAATAGCAATAGATGAGCTAATATATTAGAAAAGCTAAAGGGTTATTATCACTACCAATGAATATAGAACTATCACACCTTCTATTATCCGTCTTCATTGGTTTCTGCAAACCATCTACTGTTGGGGAGCGCTTTCGGACATTGCCCATCCTCATGGCCGAATACATGTGTTCACTGTCACTGTCTGTATTCAACTCTTCATGCATTCGGCCACGATGATGTATAATGTCCGAAAGCGCTCGCCAACAGAAGATGGTTTGCAGAAACCAATGAAGACCGATAATAGAAGGTTTATATTAGAAAAGCATTTATTCCCATAACTTAAAAAAAGAGTGAAAATTCTAGAGTATTTTCACTTTTCATAAATGTATGTATGTATGTATGTGTGTGTGTGTGTATAAGAGCAGTGGTAAGAGATTGTTAACTAGTGGTAAGCATTTGTATTTGATAATAAATGTTGTATATAATTGAGATATTGTATCAGAAGTTATTTTATTCACAGGCTCGTAACATTATGTACATTTATTATTCCAATATTTTTAAAAATTTAACAATATTTTTTTTATAAGTTATACATTATAAGAATATTTGTATTATTTTAATTGATCTCTAAAGAATAACCAAACCACAAATATTGTGATAAATCTACTTAAAATATAATGCCAGAAACGATTAAATGCAAGGGAATAGAATAAAAAATCTAACTGTCCCAGCCAGGACTCGAACCTGGATACCCTGCTTTCCGGACAAGCGCCTTAGCTACTTACGCTACCGGGAGAGCCAGATAACTTATTAATTTTCCAGCACACTAGCGAGAGCCTAACCTACGAGAAAGATGAATACATCGTCTTATGCTCGAAGGAGCTGACATAGTCAAGCTAATTTAAACGACTCTCGTTATTTTACTATAATTTTTTATTTTATAAATATTTTTATTTTTATTGTGGTATTTTATCCCACGTAAATTTTAAACGATTAAATGCAAGGGAATAATGTAAAAAAAAAAAAAATTGTATTTTATTCNTAAACATAGATCCATATAAAAAGTAAAATTTCTAATAACGAAGTACATGGGAAATTTATCCATTATAAATAAAACTGAAGATTAGACATATTTTTTCTTCAATTTTTAAACACATAATAAATTAATATAATAACAAGGCAGTATGTCCCAAGAATGAGCAAAAGAATTTTTTAAAAAGCTTAAAACGTTGCAGTTTAAAATGAAGATATAAATATGAATAAGGGAAAAAAATGAATATAACTTTTTTATACAATACATCTATCACCCAAATAATTGCAAACAATTAATTTTACATGTTTTAAAAATGAAGGGATTTTAAATTTACTTTATTAAATATCTTCATGAATCTCATTTCTGTCAAAAAATTATAGCATATTAAAGTTATAAAGTTGCATTTAACAATAATTACGTTTACTATTTCTCTCCTCAACGCTAATAATAGCTTTGATATTACGAAACAAAGCCACCACCTCTTCGACCAAACTCAAAATTTAACGAATTCGCTCTTTTTTTTTTGTGCTTAAGACTGACATGCAAACTTATTTGCGAAGATCTAAAAACTTCGGCCTGTAGAGCGTCGATTAATACAAAAGACACACATGCATATTTATTTGTTATTGAATATCACATTTTGTGTTCATTAGAAACGGTTGGAGAAAATATCGAAAACATGCGAGCAACATCAATAGCTACATTCAATTGGAATTTGGAAAAAAACAAAACGAATTAACGAATTAGGTCTCCGTTGGTATTGAATGAAAGACCAGTATGATCAGTAATGAATGAATGAATGAAAGTACCTTGTTACATTCTCTTTAAATGGGTTTTTCCTGTCAATTAAAATTAAAACAATCAAACCTTCACTTTAAATTTAAACTAAAATTATCCTTAACTTGTGGTAAAATTGTTTTTATAAACATCAGTTATTGTTCTCAACAATTATTATGTAATCATAAAAATACTTTATTTCGGTCGTTACTGAATGAATATATTCCGTCAAAAAACATCACAGTTTTGTAAATCAGCTATTTTGTACAACTTTTTATTTTCAAAAGATTACACTGGGGAACAATTTGAAACTCAATTTCTGTTAAGTTAGATTTTTTATCTGTTTTCTATAGAATTAAGCATGTTGGTTTTAAAACTGTTTTTAGTTTTCTTCAATTACGTCACGTTCGGTTTCTATGTGGGTGGGGCGCATGCTGGTCTAGACCTGCCTGTTTAGCTACGTCTGTTATACTGTGGTGAAACGTTGTGTGTCGGTATGTAGTATTTAGTATTTCGTTACGGAAGTGTACAGAACTACATAGAGTGTTTGAACTGAAACGTTTCCTTATGGCTACCTCTGCTCCTACACGTCGAAAGTGCGAAAACAGCCCCGATTCGTTTTGTTATCTATGTGGCAGTGTTACCATTCCCAGTCAAAGGACAAACATCAGTACATTTGTCAGACAAGCATATTTTGCCTATTTTAAAGAGAAACTTGGCGATAAAGATAAAGCATGGGCACCTCATAAAGTGTGTTTATGTACCTATGATTTGACGCGAGCCCAAAGATCATTCAAGTGATTACTACTTTTGTATAGTGAAGACATCGGGATATAACAAGAAAAAAAATGCAACTCCGGGCGTATAGCTGACGGCAAATAGAGTATCCTGGTTTGCCGTCAGCTATACGCCCAGTACCGCATTCAGCCGAAGTTTTCAATGAATCTTTGGAAGAAGGGGAATGCGGATATGGTACAGATGAAAGCGACTCCAACGATGAAGATTTCGGCACTGAAGATGGCTCCCTACGTAATAGATTCGAACAACAAGAGCTAAATGATTTGGTACGAGATTTGGAACTATCCAAAAAAGCTTCACAGCTCTTAGCATCACGACATAAAGAGAAAAACTTGCTTGAAAAGGGAGCCAAAGTATCCTATTTTCGAACACGAAAAAGGGCATTTCTGCTATACTTTCAATGTGATGGTGGATTTGTGTTTTGCCTTAATGTAAGTGATTTAATGGAAGAATTGGGAATTTCAAACTATAATGCAACTGACTGGCAACTGTTTGTAGATAGCTTAAAGAGCAGCTTGAAGTGTCTTCTCCTCCACAATGAAAATTTATTTGGTTCAGTTCCAATTAGCCATTCAGTTTGTTTGCGTGAAGAATATGACACCACAAAGAAAGTCATTGATCTGTTGCAATATCACATGCACCAATGGATCATTTGTGTTAACCTTAAAATGGTCTGCTTCCTACTTGGTCAACAACGTGGATACACAAAGTATCCCTGCTTTTTGTGTAAGTGGGACAGCAGAGCTCGTGCGCATAATTGGGTGCTGTCAAATTGGCCGCCAAGACCGGACCTCAGACCAGGTGATCCAAACATCGTGCGTCACTTGTCGACAGAAATAACATTATATTTCCACCTCTGCATATAAAATTGGTTCTCATGAAGCCATTCGTTAACGCTTTGCCAACTGAACGCTTCCTTCACAGAAACACTCCTTGAAACAGTCTGTTTCAAGTATCTCATGTCGAAAATCCTAGCCTGTCATTTAAAAAGATAAAGGCCGGTGTTTTTGATGGTCCACAGATTCGACAGCTTTTTGCAGACGAACATTTCTAGGTAACAATGTCAGAAATTGAAAAGAATGCTTGGTTGGCATTCAAAAACATTGTTAAAGACTTACTTGGAAATACACGAGCATTGAAATACTCAGAAATTGTCCAGCAACTCTTGGAAAGCTTCCAAAAGCAACATGAGCATTAAATTTCATTTTTTACACAGCCATCTTGCTAATTTCCCGGACAATCTTGGTGCAGTGATTGAAGAGCAGGGTGAGCGTTTCCATCAAGATTTGATGGTCATGGAAGCAAGGTATCAAAGTAGATGGGATGGCTGACTATTGTTGGAGCATCAAGCGCGAATGTACACAGACTAAAACTCCAGAAAAAGCTACAAACGCAAATATTTATCTTAATTTTTATGTACTGTTCATTAATAAAACAATTATGAACTCGTTATTCACGTAGGCTTCGACGGTCGTCAGATGTATTTACCGTTTCTTCTTCCGGGTTGGACCGTGTCAAGTTGTTGATAGTTGCCGAACTTTCGCACATCACATGATGTGCGAAAGCTCGGCAACTATCAACAACTTGACACGGTCCAACCCGGAAGAAGAAACGGTAAATATATGAACTCGACTTACATTAAATGTTTTGTAAACTGTATATTTGGTACGTTTTTACTTTATGTTCTTTTAAATACATGATTTTTATGATTTCTGAGGATATCCTGTAGTCTAAAAAGTTGACGTGATAGACAAATCTGAGGTTATTCTCAGATTCAGACGCCAAGAATTAGTGAAAAACAGTGTAAGATCTAACTCAACAAAAAATGTGTTCCCCAGTGTTATTTATAAAATAAATCAGAGTCTTTGAGATTTAAGATTTTTCATTTTGAATTTGATGATTGGCTAAATTGTGGAAATATTATTTTAATTCACAGATATATTTTTGAATTTATCACTTTTCGTGATTAGTAAGTGATTTTTTCCTACTACGATTAGAACTGTCATACATTAGTTATGCTTGTTGTTTAATCTTTCACCGGAAGTGAAATATTATTTTGATTGATTTTTTTTTACATAATAGTGACTCCTCAGTGGGTTTCTATTCATGCAAAATCTCTGCTAAAGTTTGACATTCTTAATCGAATATTTTTTAAAAGTTTTTTGCATCAATGTATTTTTTTTCCAAATTTTAAAAAATATGCATAATTTCCTTTTCTTATTAATTTGACATAAACTGAATCGATAATTTCAGGAACAAAAGTTGACACATATTTTGGGATTGTGACTCCAAAAGAGCTTCCTTTTGAATTTTATAGCATCATAAAGCGCACGAATTCTCACTTCATCATCAAGCAAAAAGAAAAAAATGGACAGGTAACCATATAATTTCATTCAATGTTATATTGAAATGTCATAAATTGTTGTGTTATTCGTTTGACTGTGTCGTAAGCTAAGTAAAATTCTCTTGTTTTGTTAAAGATAAACATTGATAAAATAAAATGACTAATTTTATCTTAATAGCTGTAGAATGCAAGTAAAAGTTAAGATCACTAAAGCTGGGGCTCTATTGGAAGAAAGATTAGAGAAAGCGCTTAACATGTATAGTTACATTCTTAAATATATTATTTAATTTTCTGTAAAATATTTATAGAACACAATCATAGGAAAATATGTCTTCTACATATTTCGTTATTAAAACTTTTATCACGAAACTAATAATAACAATGATATCACTATAATTAGCGCCTATGACCTCAGCAGTCGACGCGCAAAAAAGTAAAAACAAAAAGAATAAAAAACAATGATATTGTCGATTATTCAATTTTGTTTACCACTAAATCTGTAGAAGCCACCCACTTTACTGACTTCAGACAAAAATAACCAATTTTACGACTTAAAATAGACCCCTAAATACCAAAATTGGCTTCTATATTTTAGGAACATGAAAAAACTGACCTGAAAACTTTGGGATTAATATGCATTCTTAAATATTTTACAAAAAACGAGTTATATTATAAAATATAAATGTTAGAAAATTAAATTTTTTCCCTTTTTGAGATGTAAAATGTTTTCTTAGCTGTAGTAATAATGAAAATTTTAAATAAAATGTATGTAATTTAACATGTAAAATGTAAATTTTCGTAAAAATTTGAAATAATAACTTAATATTAGAGAATTTTTGTTGGGGTAAGAATACAATTTTTAAAAATAAACATTTTTTTAAATTGTTTTTGTTTTGGATCAACCTTGACCGAACCCCAACAAAAATTCTCTACTAATTATCTCTACGGTCAAAAACTTTCCATTTGAACCTAAATAGCTTAATTTTCTTACTTTTTTTTATTCTATAAATATTAAGAAACACACAATTTTGTTTATCTTATGGGAAATATTTAAGAGATATATTAAAAAACGAAAAATTACGAACAACTTAGAACCTGAGTTCTATTTCTTAATAATCATTAGAGGATTACAATTGAAATCTTATTAAAAAATAACGCAAAATTTAAAGTTATTGGCAAAGTTGTGTACCTCTAACTTTCAAAGGATTAAATCTGTTTCCATGGGGCGCCGGGATAGCTCAGGGGATCCGTACGGGTCTCGCAATCCTGACGCCGCGGGTTCAAATCCCGCCCAGGTCAATCTTTTATTTATAATATAGAAGGTAGTCCTGAGCCATGGGTGTTTAAAATAGGGTGGCAACCTGTAGATAGCCCCTCCCTCCAATGACCCTTAGTGGTTGCAAGGGAGGCTAACACAGAAGAAAAAAAAAAAAAAAAAAAAATCTGTTTCAGCATGTATCTACAGGCTTCGCCATCTAACCACGCACGACCATTCATCTTCCTTCTTAATTTTTATTCAATTTCTGCTTGAAATTACAGTTTAATTAAAAATAAATTATTAAAAATCAATTAAAGCATTAATGAAAAAAAAATAAAAGAGATTTGAGGAGTTGTGCACATAGAAATGTCCCTTCAATTTTCAGATATAAATTCAAAACATTAATGGTATTTAAAACAATTAATGAGAGGGAATAGAATAAAAAATCTATTTGTCCCGGCCAGGAATCGAACCTGGATCTTCTGCTATCCGGGCCGGTGCATTTACCAGTTATGCTACCAGGACGCGCTAGATATCTCATTAAATTCCCTCTACACTAGCAAGAGCCTAACCCACGAGAAAGGCGAGAACTTCGTCTTAAACTCGAAGGAGCTGACATTGTCAAGCTATTTGTCGACTCTCGTCATTTACTTTATTTAATTTTTCTTTATAAATATTTTATTTGGTTGTGGTTTTTTATCCTACGTAAATTTTAAACTAGCGCGTAAATTTTAAATCTAGCGTGTCCTGGTAGCATAACTGGTAAGTGCACCGGCCCGGATAGCAGGAGATCCAGGTTCGATTCCTGGCTGGGACAG
>KZ808010.1:251863-266026 GCA_000696205.2 Oncopeltus fasciatus
AAACTCGTTAAAACAACCATAAAAAAAAAAAAAAGTTTTATTTGATATTTTTCTTCTTTACATTGGTCTAAAGGTTTATTTCCTATATTATTCTAAGATATTAGGTACTTTACAGAATCATTTTTAGGAATCCAAGAATTTAGTCTTATAATATTGGAATAGTCAATAAATAATAGTAATATAAGGAAAGTATTGAAAAAATAAATCACAGTTAGTGTTAAAGTAAAAATTCTGCATTCTTAATATACTCTGGTTTTCATAAATCTATACTTACTATCTATCTGTGCATATAAATATGCATAGACATACTATGTATGTATAGACATACTACACTTTTGTAAACCTAGTTATATAAGTAGTAGAATTTGTTGGGGTTCGGTCAAGGTTGATATAAAAAAAATACAATTAAAAAAAAAATGTATTTTTTTATTATCTGCTGACATTTCAGCTTACATTGTAAGCCATCTTCAGGGCTATCATGAAGGGGAGAGGGGACCTCTTGTCACCTGCATAAAAAAATTCTTCAATTTACCTAGTTATATTAGGTCTCTTTGATCTGTTTTTCAATCTGAAATGAAAACAATTCAGATTTGCTGATTTATGAAATTTAAAATTGTGTTTTTTCTTGGTGCATTGGAGAAAAAANAGCTATACCTCCAATTTTTATGGATTTCATTCATTATTTTAGAGAAGATTGTGTTTATCTTAATTTAAATTATGATTGTGTCAATAAATTTAATGACAGGTTTGGTATAGATCAATTATATGTAGTGATGAAAATTGTCTACTGCAATTGTATGAATTTTGAATTGAATGATAATCATTTGTATTAATACTTTTGCCAAGTAGTTTCTACAGATTAATTAACTATTGCTAATTATTAATACTTCTATAGAATATCTCAGTTAATGTCATTGTTCTCTATTTTTTGTTGATTGCATTGGTTAAATAGTTTTATTTTCTTTATTTGTTGTACAACTATCAGACTGGATGCAAAACTCCTAGTTCCTGATTATTTGAAACATTTTTCCCCATTATTTATTTTTGAAATTTAGTAAATTCCTAAATTTTATGCACTTATATTTTTTTAACAGTCGTAACTAGGATACTATTTGACCTACAAAGCCAAAAAAAAAATTCTTTTTATAATCTAGAAAGTATTGAATATGATTATATTGATTTAAAAACATATTGAAAGTTTTTTTGTTTTTTAAATAACTCAGGATCAAATTTTAAATCCTTCTGAGAAAACATATTTTCAATAAGTTCTTATTAGCAATGTTTTTATTAAAGTTCTATATAGTTCACTATGGGATTATAGTAAAAAAATTTATATTAAATTATTGAATTCATTTTAGTGAATTAATCTTGTTTCTTGAATCCCAGCCAGGATTGTCCTTCCTCCTTGTTCCTCACTTGGTACATGATATACTAAAAATCTCTACTCCTTTTCCTGCAGCCTTTCAATGTAGATGAGTTTTGATATCCTTCATAAAATGGTTTTTATCTTTTATCAGGGACAAACTCCTCTGTCTTCAATGGATCTCTGTTTCTCCATCTGAACAGCATGACAGAAAGTACTTTAATTGTCAATTGCCGATAGTTTCCATGACCATGTCTAATCCTATGACCACATATGCAGTCACTGAATTAATATCCCTAGAAATTAGTGTTCTTTTAATATGTAAAGATTCCTAAAATGTGTGTTTCTTTAATACTTATTGTAGTGTGTGTTTTTGTGTGCGCACATGAGTGAGTTTTGTTGTAAATTGTGTCTTTATAATTTTTTTAATCTACTACAATTATGATAATTTTAAGCATTGTCTATAATATATTTAACAAATCTTTTTACAATTGTGCACATGAAACTGCTAACTTTAAAATATTATAAAAAATATTTTTGGAATAAGACATTAAGTTGCATTATTTACTATCTATTTGTTGAAAGTATTGCATGATAAAACATTATTTTCACTTAGAACCATAGATATTCCCTTCCTATTGAATTCTTATAATGACTTTCAGTACAAACCCTTAGATAACTGTCAAATTTATCTCATTTTTAAAAATAGTGGCTTTATGGTGGCCAAGCTTGTTGTTATTTATAGACTAATATATCTGAAAGACTAGAATTTTATAGTCTCAGTAAGAATATTTTGGCCCTTGAGTGAAAGTTTGTACAAAAAGAATAAATACTTTATTAATCAAAAAGTTGACATAATTTCAACTGTAATTAATGTAGGCATAATCATTTAGAACCTGTTTCCCTTTTTTTTTGGTGCTTCGTGATCAACTTGGCAGATATTGTTGAAGTTGGCTTGCTTTCCTCTCATTAAATAAACCTAGGAAAAATCAACAAAAATAAAATGCTCTGTTTCTCAGGACCTTCCTAATTAATATTAAGGAAACAAAACTATTGGAAATGAATATGCAAAAAATTGAAACAGATCCTTCCTGTAAATTCTGTACAGAAATGGTATAGCTCATATGCTTGTGTGATTCCAATCTGTGTCAACAGGCTATACACGAAACAGCTGTATTGGTATTTTTACTATAACTAATATCTTCACTATCAAGGATTCAACAAAATATTAGGCCAATACTTGTGAATGGTGAAATATTTTTAAAATTTTATGTCACACCTTTTTGGTTTATAAGTAATTACTACATGGTGAAAATTGTAACTAAAAACTTAGTTATTCCTAACTAAAACCACATCTACATGTTCACTTTCGTCTGTGTGCTAAATTTCTGTTGTGGCAAAATTTTCACATAAATAAATATTTATGATTTAACTGAAAATCAAAAATATTTTAGAGATTAGGCATTAAAGTAAAGTTATGTAGCTCTATATGCTGTGCTGATTTTGGGTACCATACAAATAGACTTTTTTTAACATTCATTTTTGAATGGTTAAAATTTTGATAGGGCCATGAATCAATAAAAACTAAATTGCCTTATTTATTTAAAGGAAAAGCATTCACAACTATGAAACATAAATTTATATCCCTCGCCAGCCATTAATGTAAATGACTTATGTCTGTTGAATATTTGCAAAGTGTGCAAACGTGTAAGCAACTAAACTTGCCATTATTTTCATTTCTTAGAAGAGCCTAAAGAAAATAAATAAAAGACGATCATAGTAGGTTTTTCATAAAGCGATATATCCTTTTTTTGTCATTTTTGTCTTATACTTCTAATAACAAACCAGTTAACAAAAAAGCATGTCTAAATTATTATAATGTTTATTTTTTTATGAAAAAAAAAATCGCTTATTTGGTTATGTTTTGAGTTTTAGTTAATAGTTTAATAGCTTTTATATTTTTAGGGTTGGAAGGATAATCCTGTTACTTTTGATTCTGTCTTCAATCAAAGTGATGCTACTTTTAGCTGGGGCTGTGAGGACATTCTTCATTTATTTAAAAAAAGTAATATTTTATTATCATATTTATTATTCTTTAAAATGGAGAGGGGACCTCTTGTCACCTGCATAAAAAAATTCTTCAATTTACCTAGTTATATTAGGTCTCTTTGATCTGTTTTTCAATCTGAAATGAAAACAATTCAGATTTGCTGATTTATGAAATTTAAAATTGTGTTTTTTCTTGGTGCATTGGAGAAAAAAAAAAGTGTAATGGAAATAGATGAAACCATTTTCACGTTAGGTATTTTCAGGCCATGTGCTTTAAATCTTATTTATTTTTTCTTTCCTTAAATCTTAAGGTATTCTTTTCTAATCAAAGTTATTAGTTTTCACTAGGCTATCATTTTAAAGAGAATTACTTACTTGTTTGGAAGATCTATTTCTAAGACCAAATATATCATCCCCATTAGTAAAAAAAAAGTCTATCCCCACCCCAGTTACTGAAATAAATTCAGCCAGTATTGGTAAGCTACTAAAATTATTTGATAAAATTCTAAGCTTTTCTTTGAAATTTATGTTCTATAAACTTTTTAGGTATCATTTGGTTATAAATTTATACAATTTCCTACTTTTAGGCTGTATAGGTCCAAAATCTTGCCATTTTTTGAAGGCACTAAAACGTTTGTATTTGAAAAGTCATATAAAAATCATGACTTTTGGAATGAATTATCAATTTTAGTTTTTGTGAATCTGAGAAGAAAAGTTGGCATTTTCAGCACTTGAAATAAAGCTTCCAAAGTCACACAGCCAGGACAATGTTACAATTTTTGAGTACATGCCTGCTTTAGGTTTTCTTTATGGGGTGGCTTATTGTAAGCTATAGGTCTTTTGTCAGTGGAGTGTTTTCATCACAAAATCTGTTAGCAACAAACGATTAAATGTCATTTAATATTCTTAAACAGCAGTGAATTTTCTTCATTGTTATTTATAGAACCTAATGATGATGCTTTAGTATTGGAAGGTATAACACCCATTAAAGGGAAAACCAGTGGCCTGTGTGTAGAATATTTCTTTTATCATTAATTATTTTAAATTTTATATGGAGAATTCATGATTCAACTTTTTTTTTTTTTTNACATACTATCACCAAGTAATAGCCAGTGGAGGTAGGAGAAATAAACACAGAGGAGCACCCATGGATCCTCCCAAGGATAAAAGGCGTCACTCTGCCAGTAGCACTCCTACGGAGAGGCCACAAAACCAACTGGCAGCACGCCCCAACACCTCACAAGTAGTAAATGCACAGCCACCGGTCATTGTTACCGAACAGGTTATTAATGAGCAAAGTGAGACCACATCACGGTTCACAACCCAGAACCCATTCCAGCCTCTTCAGAACATTACAGGAGAGGAAATGGATGCTGAAACCACCTCCCAACGTTTAGCCTGACCACCCCCCATCTTTGTTAGAAATTTACAAAATTTCTGCTTAATGTGCAACCAACTCGATGAGCCAGTTGGCCACAGACGATACATCTGCGTTAATAAGCAGAATGATAAGAAAATCATGCCAGACAGCCCTGACACCTATAGAGGTATATTAGTTATCTCAAGGAGACAAATCTGCAGCACCATACTTACCAGCTCAAGGAAGAACGTGCAGTCAGAGTTGTTATCCGCAATCTCCATCATTCCACTCTCCCTGAAGACATCAAAGAGGAGTCTACCGATCTTGGTTTTCAAGTTAGAAACACGATCAACATCATTTTAAACAAACCTGTCAAGACCTCACTGCTACTGTTCTTCGTTGATCTGGAGCCCACAAAAAATGTGGAAGAAATATACAACATTCCATCACTTTGCCATTGCAAAATACAGGTAGGGAAGCCCCATCCTAGCAGGGACATTGCCCAGTGCTACAAATGTCAACAGTACGGCAACACAAAGAGTTACTGTGAGTAAGGTGCCCTATGTGTCAAATGTGGAGGGACACATCTCACAGTGGACTGTTAGAAGTCTCGCAGTACACCTGCTGTCTGTGCTCTCTGCCAGAAAAATCATCCCACCAATTATAAAGCCAGATATTCAAATATCTAAAGCAACGGACTCAGCCCACTCTTGCACAAAGCACAGTGTCTTAAACTCAAAGACCTCAATTACCTCCTGCTAAAAAAGTGAACTCAGGGTTATCTATTCCCGAGTGACCCAGACAATCCAAGAGCAACTGAGCCGAGAGGAACCTCTTCCACAATGCCAGCCTCCCAGTAGGACTTGACCTACCTTCTCTCATGTTCCTCCTCCACCACCAGCATTTAATGACCCCCAAGCCATGCTTCAGTCCTTCTTCTCAGATTTCCGTATCCTCATCACTCCTCTTATAAACCTCCTGACAACAGTAGTCACAAATATGACTTCTTCTGCTATGAAAAGAATCCACTCCCTCTGAGTTCCTTTTCCATCCTCCTTTGGAATGCTAACAGCATCCAAACACATATAAATGAACTCAATCTGACTCTAGAAAACAAAGATATAGACATACTTTTACTTACTGAAACACGACTAACCAAGAACAAAAAGCTCAAGATACCAGGATACAACACATACCAAACTGATCACCCAGACAGACGAGCTCATGGTGAAACTGTGCTCCTTATTCACACTTCCCATACTCATTATTTAATACCTTCCACTCCCACAGATTCTTTTCAATCTACTTCAGTGTCTCTTAGGGTTAATCATCCCAGCTCTTTCAATTTGTGATTACCGGTAGTAAGGAGGCTTCATGTGGTATTTTTTCCACAATTTTTTTTCCCTTTTACGAGTTCTTTTTCTCCTCCAGTTTCTCCTATATTCTTCATTTTCTTTACTTTCCTAGCTGTTTACAATTATGGATAAGAGAATTCCATTCCATATACCTTTCATTACTCCTTTGCCCCTTTCTTTCACCAGCTTATACACAACAGTGAAGCAATAGTTTTTAAATGAACATTAATATGCAGGGAGAAGTAAAAGGGAGTCCCCCTTCGATCCTAATAAGTTTAGGCAAAAAGCCCTTGAGGTCGCGAGGCCATCTCCATTTAAGTCATCGGGGAGGATTGTATGGATTGGAGTCTGATGACAGGGTCCCTAATGGATTAGCCACCAACCATATTAAACTCCTTTTTCATCCTAATGGGTGAAATCAGAGTTTACTTTGGCTGAACTTGAAGAGGTTGAGATAAGGTTTTGGATGAAAGGAATATTACAGTTGTTATGAAGGTTAGAGTTGGACACATAATATGGAGCGTTAGCAATTATTCTTAGAATTTTGGACCGAAAGGATTGTATTCGTTGGATATTGGAAGGCATAGCGACACCCCACAGTTCTGCTCCGTTGATCCAGATTGGTCATTTTGTTGACCATATTATGGTCTTGTAGATGGTCAGTTTGTTTTCTATTGTGAACTGTGAGCACTTTTGTTTATTCGGCTGTATAAAAGTCCATGGTATCTGTTGAGTTCTTGTCGCTTGATTTTAATATGTTTACTCCAGTTTAGTCATGAGTCAAGGTGGAACCCAAGGTAATGGACTGAATCAGAGAGAGGTATTAGGATGTTATTCTATGTAACATTATTAGGAGAATCTTTTCAAAGCTGAAAATTTACTGTAATCTTTTGGACTCATTTATTTTAATTCTCCATTTGCTGCACTACTGCTGAATAGCATCAAGGTGATTTTGTAAAATTTTAGAAGCGGTTTTGGTATTAGGATGAGAGGAGAGGATCGCTTTGTCATCTGCAAAGAGGGAAAGAGGGTATTAGGATGAGTGGGATGCCTGCAGTATATAGGGTAAAATGGATAGGTCCAAGCAAACTGCCCTGTGGAACAACCGTTTCCACAGAGAAGTTATCAGAGTAATCTGATCCTTCCCAGACCCTAAAGAAACTGTTAGAAAGGTAAGATTTAAGGATTAGGTAGATGTTATTGGAAATGTAGACTTGAACTTTTATAATAGACCAGTATGCCATACTCGGTCAAATGCTTGATGTCGAAGAATGCACCAGGACAAAATTTTTTTCGCTTGAGGGAAGAGGAAATGAAATCTACAACATGAAACACCTGATGGACAGTAGAATGATAGGAACGGAAGCCAAACTGATGATTATGAAGAATATTTAAGGAAGTTATTATAGGTATCATTCATTTTAGAAGTACTTTCCCAAATACCTTAGAAAGTAAAGGAAGAAGGCTAATTGGTGGATAGGATGTGTTATAAGCAGGTATGCCTGGTTTGGGAAATAGGATTTTTTCAGAAAATTTCCAAAGAAGTTTGTGGTTCAAAATTTTTGGCAATACAAATAAATAGTTAAAATTATTATTATTAAATTACAAATATTATAGATATTTTGTAAAAGGTATAGAGGCAAAGGTAAAATAGAAGACATATATTTTCCTCTGGATATTATTTTATTCTGTTTTAATTACTTGCCCAGCTTATGTCAATCTCGGGAGTGTACAAACCATGTAACTCATGTGTATATAACTTTGGATTAGATTAGCCCTCTACCTCCACTCTAGACCTATGCAGATCCTTTCATTTACCCAGTATAATATTTTCAATAATTATTTTACTTTAATAATATTGCAATATTTGTCTTAATTTTTGTTTGCTATAAATAAAATTTTTAATTATGCAACTTATTTTTTTTTCTATAACAGCTCCATTTTTTAAATAATAAATTTTTTTTTTCTNATGTTACCCCAATCGAGGCGGAAGAAATTCTGGATCATGTTGTTTTCTGCGATCCCGTTAATTGCTCATTTTGAAAAATGTTTTCAACTTGTATGGATCTCAAATTCTTTCTATTGAAAGGGCGAAAATCTGGAAAATCTGGAATCTCCGAACAATACACATTTTTTTTAAAAAAGATTATTAATTTTCTTTAACAGGGGCGAGGTCTGGTCATGTATTTAATTATGAGTACCCGTCTGATTGGCAAGATTATTCGGGAAAAAATGGAACAGCTGAATTGCTTGACACTTGGGTTAAAAATGAATTTCATAAATTTATATCCAATGCAAAGCATAATACCACACTTGGGAGACTGATTGAAAAGCCTAAGACCATATTTTTCTTTCATTTGTTGGGAATGGATGTTGCTGGGCATTCTTACAAACCTAAAACTGAGTGAGTTAATTTATTATTATAATTNAATACATTTGCCTTAAGCTGTTATAGTTCCTTATTCCAGACGTTTCAGGAAGTTAGGATCAGTTATTTTATTTTTTTTTATTTTTTTTATGCTACTTCTTTTTTATGGGGAATGTGGAGCCTATTAGTTGATGAAACAATAATTAAAGTCTCCTTCACATTCACTTAGCTTTTATGTAAACTTCGTTGCTTTAGAAAGCCACAAAGCTAAAATAAAAGCTATGTAACATGATATATGGTTCTTCAAATTTTTCAGAAACAGTTTAACATATTTTGATAAAACCTGGGATTTGTTTTACCTGTTCTGACCTAGTGCTTCTTATGAGCTTGAACTACTAACAACAAGAGTTAAATTAAGCACTGAAAGTTTTGATTGATATTACACCCAATAAGTTACACATTTTAATCTGGCATATGTTCAATTCTAATGAACAAGTTGGAAGCCTATCCATTTGTTCTAATAGTTTTAACATATTTCTTTCTCTATTGGCTGTACTGTAAATATAAGGTTTTTATTTGAGAGTTTATTTAAATGTAATGGGGGAGATTTTTTCTAGTTTAATTTATTTTTAACCATATGCTGTAGGTAACTATTATAAAAGAAGGTAGCCTAAACCAGCCCAACTGATTTTTATGAAATTTTGTAATTAAGTTATGCTTCTGTCTGGGAGGATACAATTTCATATTAGCATGATTCAACATCTTTTAGTGGACCAAAGTCCAGGAGAGACAAGGATCAAAAAGTTAAATTTCTTACATCTGCTAAACAGTACTCTTATCAACCTGGCAGCTGCACAATTTGGTCAGGTGTATTAATATCTTCAATTTCATTTTCTTAGTTGGTTATACTTACAAAAAAATTCTTTTTTTTGAAGACTCATGATTCAATATAAATTTAAATAATAAAAAAGCAACTATGTGTAATAATTTGAAATGTTATAAGTGTTTATAAGCTGAAAATTACCATTGAAAATAAAATATTCTCGATTTTTCAAAAGTGGCTTCCCTAATACCTGCAGACTGAGCCCCAACAAGGTTCTTTAAGAATCATCATAGGACACTAAGTTAATTTATTTATTTAAATTTAGAAGGTTAAACTCTTTATAAATATTTATTTGGTTGTGGTTTATTATCCCACGTACATTTTAAACAATTAATGATAGGGAATTGTCCCGGTGGTGTAACTGAAACCTTCCGGCCCGGCAAGCAGGAGATCCAGGTTCGAGTCCTGGCTGGGACAGATTGATTTTTTTGTTCTATTCCCTCTCATTAATTGGTTGAACTCTTTCTTATTATTTTGTATTTCTTAATTAATTCCTTTATTTTGTTTTTATGTTTGTATGAAATAAATATTTATTGTTTATTTTAACAGATTTCCCACTGGGAAATCAAGCTATTCATGTTAGCTCCATGATGTGGCTTTTGAAAATTTTCAATAGATCTTCACAAAGTAATGGTGTAGCCAGTGATCAGTACACACCTGTATATAGCACTCCTTCTTTCCAACTATAATATACGAGTTGTGGGAAGAACTGAGATCTCAAACTCTACATACATTTGCTGTGAAGTGTCAGTGACATGTGAGTGCAGTTTCAGCTCGAATCGTAGTGAGGATCACATCTAAACAGCGAGTAAAGCGAACTATTTTTGTAGCTGTTCTTCTTAGCACTGGGGACGACAGGAGAAGACCTGTCCGGCCCCAAACCTCGCCGTGCTAGGCTCTCATAGCCTCCCTTATCTCTCAGCTAGGAGGCTCCGTTCCAGACTCTTAACCCAGCGTTACAGGTTCGAGACTCGGCCACTATACTTTTTTTTTTCCTTTTATAAACTAATGATTATATTATCATCATTATCATCATTAGGCAATCATTATCATCAGGTGATTGCTAGTGGAGGGCAAAAAGGTAAGCGTCGTGGTGCACCCATGACCCCTTCTAAAGATAAGAAGCGGCATTCCGCCAGTAGTACTCCGTTGGAGAGAGACCAATTACAAACACACCTCTCAAGGAGTGACCATCACACCCCCCGCCAACGAAATGACAGATAGGAATGAAAACCTATCACCCTTTACTACAGTGAACCCTTTTCAGCCTCTTCAAAACATTACTAGAGAGGAGATGGAAACCGCCACCCAATGTGGGAAAGGAAGAGCGTGCAGTAAGGGACGTCATCCGTCACCTCCACCACTCAACCTCTCCTGATTATATCAAAGAGGAGCTCACTGAACTTGGCTTCCAGGTCAGAAATGCCATTAACGTAACAACAAGTAGGCCTGGTAATGACGGTCATATAAAGACTCCGTTGCCCTTGTTCTTTGTTGATCTCGAACCCACAAGCAATATTGACGAGATCTACAATATAACCTCACTTTGCCATTGCAGAATACGAGTGGAGAAGCCCCTTCCTCGAAGAAAAGATACTGTGAGTATGGTGCCCGATGTGTCAAATGTGGAGGGACACATCTGACAGGGGACTGTCAGAAATCTCGCAGTACACCTGCTGTCTGCACTCTTTGCCAGAAAAACCATCCCGCCAATTATAAAGGCTGCCAGGTCTCAAAGATTTGAAGTAGCGGATCCAGCCCACCAGAAAGCAGGACTCAGCACCTGTAGCTAGAAGACCTCGACCACCCCCAACCAGAAAAGTGTACTCAGGTTATTCTTATGCAAAGGTGACCTACCAGCCCAGACAAGAAGAACCTCTTCCTCAATGCCAACCTCCCAGGGGAGAGCGACCTGCCATCTCTCATGTTCCTCCACCGTCAATTTCTAATGATTTCCAATCCATGCTCCACTCCTTTTTCGTTGTATAGCCTGGTATGTTGAGTTTTTTTATTTTTTGTTAGTCATGTTTCAGTAAGTAAGAGTACGTCTATACATTTGTCTTCTAGAGTTAGTTTGAGTTCGTTTGTGGGTGCTTGAATGCCGTTAGCATTCCAGAGGAGGAGAGAAAAGGATCTAGGAGAGGAGAAGTTCATTTACTGCCAGACGAGGAAGGCAAACATTTGGAAATTCTGAATTTCGCGCCCTCATCACTCCTCTCCTAAACCTACTGTCAGCGGTAGTCTCTAATATGACTTCCTTGTCTGGCAGTAAATGAACTCCTCCTCTCCTGGATCCTTTTCTGTCCTCCTCTGGAATGCTAACGGCATTCAAACACATACAAACGAACTCAAACTATCTCTAGAAGACAAATGTATAGGCATACTCTTACTTACTGAAATACGACTAACAAAAAATAAAAAACTCAACATACCAGGCTATACAACTTACCGAACTGATCACCCAGACGGACGAGCTCATGGTGGAACTGAGCTCCTCATTCGCACTTCCCTTACTCATCATTTAATACCTTCCACTCCTACAGACTCGCTTCAATCCACTTCAGTGTCCATCAATACTTCCACTTCCCCAATTACCTTTTCTGTAGTATATTGCCCTCCTGACAAATCTATCACCTCTGGCCAATTCCAAGAGCATTTTAAATCCTTAGTTTCCCGTTTCCTCTCTTGCAGAGATTATAATGCGAAACATCTGCAGTGGGGCACGAGATCGACTAACTCCCGTGGCCGTGCTCCGTATAATGCTATCTCCTCTCACAATCTCTCCACTCTAAGTCTGCCTCTCCCAGCTATTGGCCCACCGATGTGAACCGTCTTCCTGATATCCTAGATTTTTTCATATGTAAAAGTCTTATTACCTACCATCACTCTGTAAAAACATTAAATGAACTTTCCTCTGACCACAACCCTGTCCTCCTTACACTGTCTCTCACACCTATCCCTAGACAATTGCCACTAACCTTAATAAGTGATCCCATTGACTGGCCACTTTTTAGAACTCTCCTAGAAGAGTCACTTGACTTCGGAATCTCCTTAAAAACTTCTGAAGAGCTGGATGATGCTGTCCAGTTCTTTACTATAAAGATTCAGCAATGTCTTTGGAAGGCTAACTTAAAACCCACCAGCACCCGCTACACTGTAAATTCAGCTGAACCCCTCCCTGGTTACATTAAAAACCTCATACAAGCTAAGCGTCAAGCTCGAGCCCTGTTCCAGAGGTACAGACATCCCTCAGATCGTAGGGAGTTTAACCAGCTATCTCGTCTCGTAAAGCAAAAACTAGGTGCTTTACGAAATAAGGCATTTAATGCCTACCTGTCTAGCCTCTCAAAAGGAGACAAATCCCTCTGGACTGCAACTCACAGGATTCTAAAGTATCATGAACCTTCTGCCCTCTTACGTGGAGAAGATGGTCCTGGGCCTCTCCCGACAAAGACAAGGCCCAAATGTTTGCCCAGCATCTAAAGCAAACATTCACTCCTCATCCAGATCCCGACAACTTGTCCAATAACGCGGAGGTAGAGGAGTCTGTGGATATACCATTACCAATGTCCTTACCGATTAAGGCAGTGACACCTTCTGAGGTCAAGTACATTATAAACCATCTGCCTAAGCGCAAAGCATCTGGCTATGACCTTATCACTGGGCTAATACTTCGAAATCTCCCCCAAAAGGCAATTGTTTTCCTCACTTACCTCTATTGTGTCCTTCGAACCACTCATTTTCCACTTCTCTGGAAATAATCCTATTTCCTAAACCCGGTAAATCTTCTTCTAACACATTATCCTATCGACCAATTAGCCTTCTTCCTGTACTTTCCAAGGTATTTGAGAAAGTTCTTTTAAAACGAATAATACCTATAATAACTTCCTTAAATATTCTTCCTAATCATCAGTTCGGCTTCCGATCCCATTATTCTACTGTCCAACAGGTGTTTCGTATTGTAGACTTTATCTCCTCTTCTCCCAAGCAAAATCAATTTTGTCTGGGTGCATTCTTAGATGTCACTCAAGCATTTGACCGAGTATGGCATACTGGACTATTATATAAGCTGAAGTCCATATTTCCTACCTAATCTTCAAATCTTATCTTTCTAACCGTTTCTTTAGGGTCCGGCAAGGATTAGATTATTCCGAACACTACCCTGTGAAAGCGGTTGTTCCACAGGGCAGTGTGCTTGGACCCATCCTTTTTATCCTTTATACTGCAGACATCCCTACTCACCCCTAATACTCTTTTAGCTCTCTTTGCAGATGACAAAGTGATCTTCTCCTCCCACCCTGATTCCAAAACCGCTTCTAACATTTTACAAAACCACCTTGCTATTCAGCAGTGGTGCAATAAATGGAGAATCAAAATAAATGAGTCAAAATGTGTACAAGTAAATTTTCAACTAAGAAAAGATTCTCCTGATAATGTTACATACAATAACATCCCTATACCTCTCTCTGATTCAGTCTGTTACCTTGGGTTCCACCTTGACTCACGACTCAACCAGAATGAACATACTAAAATCAAACGACAAGAACTCAACAGACGCCACGGACTCTTATACAGCCTTATAAATAGGCGCTCACACCTCACATTAGAAAATAAACTGACCATCTACAAGACCATTATACGACCAATCTGGACCTACGGTGCAGAACTGTGGGGTGCCGCTAAGCCTTCCAATATCCAACGAATACAATCCTTTCAGTCCAAAATTCTTAGAATAATTGCTAACGCTCCATATTATGTGTCCAACTCTACCCTTCATCACGACTT
>KZ808010.1:274574-297331 GCA_000696205.2 Oncopeltus fasciatus
ACTAATCATTAAGTAAAGGGACCAAACTACTAACAGCTCTTGTCAGCAGCTTAGAATCGTTAGTTCTAATGGAAGCAAAGGGGCGGCTGGGTTGGACTCTGGATGCGGGTAATGAAGCCATTTGGGGTTGAAACGGCTTCGCACGGAAGCGATGGCAAGTTAGACCTTGTCTTATAATTCGGAGCAAAAGACCGCGAACAGACAAGATCCAATATTTAGTGCGCAACAGGGCCTTAACAGTATTGTGTCCAGAAAGAAGGGATTCAATGGGAAAGCGTTTGCATAAACACTCAGAGAGGTGAGCGGTATTAGGAAGCAGAATTGGATACTTGGCGGTTTCAACCAAAGAGGAAAAGGAGAGCCTCCCGCCCACCTTGAGAAGCCCTTGGGGATCGAGGTATGGAGTCAGGGGGGCTAAATTCTTGGGAACTCGCTTCTTATCCCGCAATAAGGTGATTTCATTGTGAAAGTAATGGGATTGAGTAATGTAAACTAGTTTAGATTCAGCGGCATCCAACTCTTCAGAAGCAAGGTAGCCAAGAAGACGTGTTGCGTTTAGTTTACGGGATCGAGAATTCTTTACAAATCGTAAAACATAGGCAAAAATTCGTCTGGCCTTACTAAAGGTAGAATAATGGGTAATACATTCTGCAAGAGGATTGCCAGGAAAGACTGCGACAAGAGATCTTACTTCAGGGAGAGATGAAATTTCATACTCTTCACTAAATGCGTTAGGCCATTGAGAGGGATCCAAAGACAAAAATGGAGGACCACTAAACCATAGTCTCTTAGTAGAAGGCCTAAGAAACTCACCAGGCATAACGCCTCGAGAGGCGTGATCGGCAGGGTTCAGATTGGATGCAACATGAGACCAGACACAATTTCGAACGTTCTCAGTAATTTTGACAACACGGTTGGCCGCGTATGTCTTTAACAAGTGAGGGGGAGTCATTAACCAAAATAACACTATGGTGGAATCACAAAATAATTGGATTTTAATTAATGGAGCAGCAAGTTTAATTTGAGAAGCAGATTTAACAAGCTCACTCAACAAAAGGGCTCCGCATAGTTCAAGACGAGGGATGGAGACAGTTTTAAGTGGGGCGAGCTTTGTTTTCGCCTTCCAAAGGGTGCTGAAATTACCCTTGAGGGTATGGGAGCAAAGATACACGGCAGCAGCATATCCCTTTTCTGAGGCATCACAAAACCCAGCTAGAGAGTAGGAGATAACCTTTTCAGTGGAAACCGGACGAGGTATTTTTTCTATGTCCGTACATAGAGCCACACGATGGAGACGAAATGCCATGAGAACCTCAGTGATGTCTCTTTGCAACTTGGGGCCGGGGAGGAGGCGGTCATTTAAGGACAGACCAGATGAATCGGGATCAGAGGCATTAAAGACAACCCTTATCTTATTCCTACCATTGGATGCTTTAGTAACCACATGGTGAGGAATTATATACGAAGAGGGAGCAGGTGCGGGAGACATATGCCCAAGAGAGGCATACTCATTCATAAATTTTAAATATGAATCATACTGGTCAGATTTCCTTAGCCTGGATTCTAATTTCACTAAAGATAGTTTAGACCTATTATTATTATAGTGCAAGGGGGCAGCATCAGGTTTAAAGGGCAAGGAAACAAAATAGCGGCCGCTGGAATCTCTATAATGAGTCGATGCGAAATGATCTTCAACCACTTTATCAAGGGGGTCGATCGGTATAACAGCACCAACATCTTCAATCTCCCAAAATCGTTTCATCACATCTGCTAAAGATTGAGTGGTGAGCAATATCTCATTGCTAATATTGTAAGAGGAGGCACTAGTTGGACCTAATATTACCCAACCAAAACAAGACAATATGGCAGCAGGATAACCTTGAATAGGGGATTCAGAGGTTTGAACCAAAATATTAGGGTAAATATCGGCTCCAATGAGCATATGAATTTCTGAAGGGATGTGAAAATTGTCGTCTGCAAGATTGAGACGGTTAAATCTTTTAATTGTTTCATCAGAAACAGGAATCGTAGGAAGCGAATTCGATATTTGGGGCAAGACCAAAGCTCTAAGATGAAACTTATGATGAGAAGTGGGAGACTTTATGAGACAGTTAACAAAACCCAGAGGTTGTGTATTAACTTGTCCTATACCGGAAACAGAACAAACAACAGGTTTGATTTTTAAACCTAACTTTTGGGCGCAAGATTTAGTTATAGCTGAGACTTGGGAGCCAGGATCTAACACCACACGAATAGGATGCAAATTTCTTTTTTCATCTTCAATTAAAACTTTAGCTGTTCCTAACAGCACTTGTTGGAAACATGGAGCAAGGTTAGAGTTTTGAAGATGGGAAGCGGTTTCCGTGAAGGCACATGATAATTCCTGCACCCCAGAAAAACCGGAGGCAACAGGAATGGCGGCAGAATCACTCTTAATGTTCTCAATGGGGGCAGAAGAGGTGGCATAATTACTCTTAATGGGCACAATGGGGGCAGAATGCAATGTAGAATGGTGTTTTCTTTTACAAATTCTACAAACATTTTGAGAAGTACACTGGAGGCGGGAATGGCGGCCAAGGCAGTTAAAACAACGTTTAGACTCCCTCAAGAATTTATATTTCTCATCCATGGAAGAATGAATAAATTTAGGACAATTGCTCAATAAATGAAATTCACCACAGCTGGGACATTTAATACGCTTAAAATTGGGTGAGAGGGGTCTGGAAACAGGGGGGCGGGATGCAGGTTTCGACTCTACCATTAACATTTGGGTTCTAGAATTTTTATTAACTGAATTATTATTACTACCAATACATGAAGATTTATTGGTAGTTTCGTTTAGCTCTAAAATTTTTACTTGATGCGTAATAAAATCAATAAGTTGCTGATATGAGGGAATAGAACTTGAACTATATTTATTTTCAAAGTTTCTCTTTGAGGAAGCATCTAAATTTCTCCAAGCAATAGTAAATAGTAAAAAATCAGATAAATCATCTAATGCTAAAGCCTTAATCGAATTTATAGAAGTGGAAAAAGTATTTAGCATTAATTTCAAATTGGACACTGAAGATGACAAAACGGGTTTGAAATTTAAAATATGATTTAAATACATGGCAGCTAAACGCCTTTTATTTTGGAATCTATCAGTTAAGGCGTTATATGCTAATTCATAGTTTTCACCAACTAATTGAAACCCAGAGATTATAGATAAAGCATCTCCTTTAATTGAAGATTTCAGATATTGAAATTTTTGGGAAGCATGTAACGAGGTATTACTATGCACAAGGGAATCATAGAGGGAAATAAACTCAGGCCAGTCCTCTATTTTACCAGAAAAGGTAGGAAGAGTTATTTTAGGTAGCATAAAGGCAGCAGAAGGGGGGAGCAGAGGTGGGACTGGCGATGTAAGTTGAGAGGATGATTCTCTTTCATCCTCGAAATTCCTGAGGATGCTTTCTATGGACACAATTACATCCAGAAAAGAACTCTGTGCTTTAATGGTGTCAATTCTATTTGTTTCAGGAAGCACAAAATTCAACTCCTGAATTTTATTTTGGATATCCTCAAATTTTTCCTCAAATTTAGGGAGTCTAGTCGCGTAGCTCTTAACTTTCGCAAAATCACTAATGTTTAGGACTTTAATCACTTCATATATCTTCGTTACATTAGTGATTAAGTCAGCTCTTTTACAGTTTAAAAGTTTTAACTTTGCAATAACTTCCTGTTCAGACATATTTTTATTTTATTTTCGTAAGCTAAATAAAATAATGGAGACGAAGAATGTTTTAAAAATTAAAAGGGAGTTAATAATGCAAGACAGGTAACGCGGGGGGGGGGGCAGATAGGGGTCAGAGAGTCCGGTCGACAAGTTCGAACAAGAGAGAGAGGGTCTTTGCTGACCCTTGACCGGATTTGAACAAGGTCTAAAAAATTTTTTTTTTTTTTTTAAATATTCACGGCCCGGTGGAACAAAATTTTTTAATTAATATCCACGGTCCGGAGGGCCATTAAATAGGGATCATGTGGCGGCGTTTTCGCTGGTTAGAAATTAGTAAATATTTAATATTGAAAATAAAAGAAAAAGAAAGAAAAAATAGAATGTAAGAGGTAGCAACTTACAGGGTAGCTTCAGCAGGTAGTTCGATCCTCTCACTCATCTGCAGTTTTTCCTCCAAAGCGGCCCTGAAATTAAAGGTCTCTAACTCGGCCAAGAGAAAAACCCAAAAATTCAGAGCACTTACCTTCTGGGAATGCGTGGCAGCCGTGAGTGAACGAAGAGAAGTGGACTGTATTACGAATTGGAGGCGCATAAGGCGGCACGAAATACTAAGACTTTTATACTTTAAAACACTTTGTATTTACTGGAAGCAGAGTGGTTTCTGGAAACTGGAAGCAGAGTTCTCCAATGAGAGCTGGAAGCAGAGTGTCTCCTGTGAGAGCTGGAAGCAGAGTGAGAGTTGGAAGCAGAGTGAGAAAGAGGTAGGGGGACACTGCATTTAGGCGATAAGGGTCGCGAGTTCAGGTGAGTCACTCCCTGTGCCGAGATTAGGGCGCTCGGGACTGATAAAGGAGGATTACGGCGCGAACATTTTACTATATTTAATACCCTCGCTAATTGCTTGTTTATCGACTAGTTCGTTTTCCCTAATTCCAATATGACTGGGAATCCAGTAAAAAATAACTCTAATTCTTTACTGTTCAAAAATCGAATGTTATAAAATATATCTTGGACCATTGGATTACTAGAGAACGGATTTTGTATTGCTAGAAGTGAAGAGAGTGAATCTGTGAAAATAATTAAATATCTTTGTTCTGAGCTGATAATGGATAATGATTTCAGAATAGCAAGTAATTCAGCTGTAAAATTGCTACAAAATTTGGACAATGAAAATTTGTAAGATGAGTAATTTGTGAAAATAGCCGAACCTGTTCCAATTTCAGATTTAGATCCATCTGTATAAACGTGGTTTGAGTTGGGAAAATAATTTTTTATCTTATTCAATTCTTTAATGAAAACTTCAGGATTTGTGTCTTTTTTAAGAAATTTAGTTAATTTAAAACAAATTTTGGGAGTTTCAAAAGTCCAGGTTGGGATGGGTAAACGAGATATTTCTTGTATTTCATGACTATTAATATTTATCTCTTCCGTCATGAGTGGTATCTTATTACAGAAAGAAAGTTTTGAATTTAGAGTCCTATTTGATAGCAGTTTTTCATTAATTATAGAATTCAAAGGGTTAAATGGGTTAGAAAGAATTCTTATATAGTAGGAAAAGGAGAGTTGTTCTCGTCTTAGATTTAGTGGCATTTCTCCTGCTTCAGCACAGATACTAAGAACAGGACTAGAGGGGAATGCACCAGTGGAGATTCTAATACCTGAATGATGAATTGAGTCGAGCATCTGTAGTGTTCGTGAGCTAGCTGAGCCATAAACAACAGACCCATAGTCTAATTTAGACCTGATTAGACTACGATAAAGTAACAGCATGGATGAGCAATCTGCCCCCCACGATGTATTACTCAATGCCTTCAGAATATTTAGTGATTGCAAACAGTCATTTTTTAGATTTTTAAGATGCGCTTTCCAGTTCATTTTAGAGTCAAATGTAATTCCTAAATATTTCACTTGAGTTGTAATAGATATAGGAATATTATTAATTTTCAATTGAAAAGGAACAGCTGTATTCCTTTTAGAGAAGAGTCGCCAACTGTTTTTGAAGTTGATATTGAGAAACCCTTATGATTAAACCAATTGTTTATTTTATCTAATGCTCTCTGAATTATTTCAAAAAGACATTGAATTTTATCATCGCTACAAAAAACAACTAAATCGTCAGCGAATAGTAAACATTATACATGGAGGGAAACTTGAGAAGTAACACAGTCGATGGCCACTGAAAATAAATCTGAACTTGGGCAACCCCCTTGATGGACGCCATTTTCAAGATCTTTTTCTTTGGAAAATTCATTGTTGTATCTAACTTTAAACTGTCTGTTGTTCAAAAGATTTTGAATAAATAAGAGAACATTTCCGTCTCTTTGTTTTTCTTTCAGGCAATTTAGAATATGTCTCCTCCAAGTACGATCAAAATGCACATTCTATATCAATAAAAATTGCAAGAACTTTCTTTTTTCTGTTGAAGGAGTGAATAATATAGGACTTGAGATAGACTAAATTATCAGTGGTACTGCAGTGTTTTCTGAATCCACTTTGAAATTTAGAAATTAAGTTATTTGTTTCCAGTTTCCATCTTAATCTAGATGAGACCAGTTTTTCTGCAAGTTTACAGAAGGAACGAGTTAATGAAATGGGACGGTAACTTTTAACATCTTGCAGAGGTTTGTTCTTTTTAGGAATAGGAACAACTATAGCTTTGTTCCAAAAAGAAGGAAAGCACCCTGTGGTGAAAATTTTGTTAATAATTTTAAGAATAATTTCCTGATTTTCTTTAGTTAAATGTTTTATAAAGCTTATGAGAATTTTGTCTGGTCCTGGTGTCGAATCTTTTCTTGAATTAAGAGCAATATAGAATTCTTTTTTGGTAAAGAGAAAATTTAAAGGGTCTAGCGGATTAACAAATATTTCTTAGTTGGACTAAGTACGACTGGAATATTATCATATGTATTGAATTTTAATAAATTTAAGTAATCTTTCTCATTTTTTATTTCGAGAAGAACTGACCCATTCCTATAAATTTGAATTTTAATATCTTTACCAATACTTTTAATAAATTTACAGACCTTAAAAGGGCTATAATTATTAAAAGTCTTTTTGTTAATTTCGTCATTCAGACTCATTATTATATATTTAGTGCTCCACTGATTATTACATCCACTAAATAAAATTTTCCTGAAACGTTTCTCTGAGATGTCAGGGGGTTTAGGTTCAAAAATATCGCTCTCCATTAGAGTGAGAAACACAAAATGTTTTTTAAATTAAAAAAAAAAACTAAAACTAAAAACTAAGTAAAGAGAGAAGAGTACTCCCTGTTGGGACAGGAGAGAGAGAAGGCTGCTAATCCGCAGGAGCCCGATCTCAGAGGTGTTATCATCACCAAGGCTTAGCCACGACTGACACCTAGTTTTTGTTTTACAAGATGGGATACCTGTTATACTCCCTACTATCTAAGGGATGCCTGTTTTGCTGGAACAGTGCTCGAGCTTGACCTTCCAGTATGAGGTTTTTAATGGTATCAGGGAGGAGCTCAGGTGAATTTACAGTGGAGTGGGTGTTGGTGGGTTTTAATTTTGCCTTCCAAAGAAGATTGCTGAATCTTAAGAGTAAAGTACTGGATACCATCATCCAGCTCTTCAGAGGTTTTTAAGAAGATTCTGAAGTTATGCAACTATTCTAGTACAGTTAGAAAAAATTGTCTGTCAATGAGAAAATTTATTAAGGTTGGTGGCAATTTTCTAAGGATGGGTGTGAGAGATAGAGCAAGAAGGACAAGGCTGTGGTCAGAAGAAAGTTCGTTCAATGATTTTACAGAGTGAAGAAAGGGAATAAGATTTTTTTTAAATCCAGGAAATCAGGCAATGGTTTACATCAGTGGGCCAATAGGCAGGAAGCAATAGTAAGCATAAGTATTTCAGTAAATTTCATTTCATATATATTTTTTCATTTATTCTTATCTAGTTCCTCCATTTTTTTCAATTAATTTATTTTCCATTTTTTTTTTTTTTTTTTAAATTTTATCCTTTATTCCTATTTATTTTGTACCTTTCTGTCCACTCTCTACCAAAGATGGACTATATTCAATTTTTATTAAGTCTAAACTATTGTTATATTGCTATGTTTGATATAAGTTATTATTTGTTTTTTTACTAATTTATTAAGTATTTTTAAAATATAATCACTTCAAGTCAAAACTACAGAGTTACGAATAGAATTTCTACATCGTATATTAATTCTGGTTTAAAATTAAAGCTTTGATAATTTTAAATAATGTTAATAATATCTGTCCTGTCCATGTAAAATTGTACTATTTTAGTGAGTGATTGGTTCCACTTTTCCAGATGTTCATTTCTATTGGATGAACATTTTTATTTTGGTATAACTGAGTCTAAATATTATTACTGTGTATATTACAGTATTTAAAATTATGAAAGATTAAAAATAAAGCTTGTTAATTTTTATAATCACAACCTTGAACTCCTGATTTGGTCTTTCTCACTCTTAAGATAATATCAAGGTCCCATATATGTTCCCTGCCTTTTATTCTTCATTAAGTGTTTCTAAACAATTTATTAAACTTCTAATTTCTGCTGAAAGGAGACATATTAAGAAATTGAAAATTCCCTGCTTCATTAGCAGAATAGAGAAAAAAAATTCAATATATAAATTGTGGGTGCTATTAATAAACATACTTACATACATCACCAGTGCTGCAAACTCTTATCTGTGTCTAGATCTGCTTCTGTTAGACACCTCAGTTTACTTGCTGAGAAGAATAAAGGTGTGTGTATTACATTTAATTGTTTGTGTAGCATTAATATATTTACTTTTAAAGCTTATAATTTTATTTTTTAAGGATTAGGTAGATGTTATTGGTAATATGGACTTGAGCTTATATAATATACCAGTATGCCATATTTAGCCAAATGCTTGTTATCTAAGAATGCACCAGGAAAAAATTATTTTCACTCGAGGGAAGAGAAAATGAAATTCCTGCATGAAAATAAAAATATATTATTTTATTATTAAGGAATTATTGTTTTATTTTAATTAGTTTGGTGAATCAAATTATTTTAATAATATTATTTTTTCTGTATTTCATTTTGTCACAATTTAATAACAATAAGCCTAAAAAAAACACCATGCAATATTACTTTCTATGACATAAGCTTTAAATTTCCTTAGGTTCTCATGGAGCAAGTTCTTTAATTGAAACTGTCACTCCAATAGTGTGTTGGGGTTATGGAATAAAAACACCAGTCATAATAAATAAAATAACTTCTGTTCATGAAAAGTCTAAACTAAATGGAAAATTCATTGTCACTCCACAAAATTGGAACCTCAGTTCACTACTCAGACATGATATCAATCAAGCAGATCTAGCAGTGTTGATGTCAACTCTCTTGGACATTCCTATTCCAGTTAATTCAATGGTTTGTATCATTATTCTTGTTAAAAATATAATTTATTAATTTATTCTTTGGGTGTTTTGTATACCTAGAAAGCATTATTTCAATAATNGCCAAGAAAAAGAACTATTTTCATATACTAAAGTGTATAATTTAAATTTACGGTTCAACTTAACCCTAATTTATATTTTCTATTTTTTTATCAATAAATAAATCTATTTTAGTTTAGTACATATATATATATAGAAAGTATTTGTAGAAAATGAAACACTTATGGCTGTGATATGTAGTAATGAAGAACAGGTGGGATATAGGGTACTGCACACAAAATGATGACTGCGATCACACAAAAAGAAAAAATCACAGAGTAAAATTTTAGGGGATTTCTCGCCCTTCGTCAGTGAGGAGTGAAGAGAGACTGGTACCGGGAAAGGACTCCAAGGAATTTGTTATACACATCAATTCCCACTCCCGAAGAACTGGACTCACGGACAGGAATCCTTATCCACATTCCTAAATGACCTGAATAAGGCGTTTTCCATAAAGTTAACATGGAATATATCTAAAGACAAAGCTACTTTTTTGGATGTTGATATAAAACTAGAAGACAACCACTTCATCACTGTTTTTCACATCAAGCCCACTAATAAACAGCAGTAATTACATTATTCTAGCTGCCACCCTTCATACACCAATAGTCCTTACCTTACGCTCTCTCCACTCGGAGCCACCGCATCTGTAATTCTCAAGAAACATTAGAGAATTACTTAGGATCCCTAAATGAATCTCTTCTTCAAAGAGATTATCCACCCCAACTCCTCGATAGAAAAATCCTTCCTGGAAACCGAACCTGCCATCCTAAACCTAAATCTCCTAATGCCCAATCTCCTAACCTGGTTACTGTATATTTCCCTGGGGTAGAAGGTATCAAGACCAAAATACACGAAGCTCTCCCTATTATTCAGAATAATTGATCCACCAGCTCCCTACTACCACAAAAACGTGGCATTACGTACAGGAAATCCCCCACCCTCCAAGATATACTAAACAGAAAAAAACTGTTGTCAAAACCATCATAAATTTACCAAAACAACGGATTGGGCCTTGTAACAAAAGCAGATGCTTTTCCTGTCCAATTATAAAACTGGCAACACGTTCTCCAGTGTTAACATATAAGATCCAATCCTCATCAACATGTACATTTTTACCACATAATAGCTGTATCAGAAACCCGGATAAAACCCGATATCCCTTCCTCAGTAATAAGCCTACCTAACTGAGTAGTTAGGAATGAGTTCCTGCATCATGATCGAGAGGATCGCATGGGTGGGGGCGTTGGCCCTTATGTTCATGAGAGTATGCGAGCCCGGATCCTTGAATGCTCCTCTGCCTCAATCAATCCCCATATTTAATTCCTTTTTACAGACATTTGTACTGATTCTCAACATATCCTGCACGTGGTGGTTTATCGCCTTCCCTAAACCCCCTTAGACCTCTCCTTTGAGACCTCATTGCAAAATATTGTTCCCTTCTTCTCAAATATCATTATTTGTGGCTATTTTAATTCTAATTTCCTTTCAAACTCTTCAGACAAGAAATATTTCAAGAATTTTTTTTTTTCCCTTAACTTATTCACTGTTCCTTTTTCCTCTACACATCACTCGCAATTCTCCAACACTTGGCTGGACATCTTTGTCATTGATTCCTCTGAAAATCTCATTTCTTCATCCCAACACCCTTTAAGCTTCTTATCCAATCATGATATGATTCAGATGCCCTATAACTTAACTACCTCAATATTCACTCCGAAATATGTATCCTTTCGAAAAACTGGGTATCTTACATTTGAGACCATTCAGGATGACCTGGAAGCAGTTGATTGGGATCCAGTGTTTTCGGGGGCTTTCATTGATACCATGATCGATTTCCTCACGAAAAATCTTCTCACCATTCTCAATAAGCATGCTCCTGTTAAAACCGCCCTCATATGTCGCCCACCCGCTCCGTGGATGAGTGAAGAGATTCGCTAGCTAAGAAGGTGTCGAGAGGCTGCCAGAAGGCGTGCCCCACACACGAGGCACCCAGATGACTTTTTAATGTACCAGAAGCTCTGAAATCAGGCTTACCCTGGAACCCCAGACCAATTCAATGCTCATTTTTATTCAGCCTCTTCCTTACCTTTGCCATATCAATTACCTATACCTAATTTCCCATCCTTCAGTGACGAAAACTTTTATTTTTCTTATATTACCCCCTCCGCCATATTAGAAACCATTATGAAACGAAGGCAGTAGGACACGATGGTCTCCCAATTCATTTTATAAAATTATGCCTACAGTCATCCTTCCAGTACTCATCCACATCTATAATTTTTCATTACAAAATTCAGTCTTCCCTAAAGCATGAAAAACAGCCATTGTTAAGCCTCTAAGTAAAATCCCTACTCCTTTTTTTTAGTTTTTCTTTATTTTTTCTTTCTCTTTCCCCAGTCATATTGTTATAGATTGTTAACTCATCAGCCTCGAGGAAATGTTATTTTTGTTTAAATTTTACTATTTCTTTTATAAATAATTTTAGTTTTAATTCTTTATAATAATGTATATTTTTTGAGCCAAAAAAGGCCTTATGTAAAATTCACCTAAAGTTATTCAAGGGGACTCTGTTAGTCCCAGATTAAAGTTTTTTTTTTCTTCTTCATTTACATCCAAAAATTGTGTATACCTACTTCAATGCAATTTTTGTCCTGCTGTTTATGTAGGAAAATTTACTACGTCCGTAAATCTCAGAATTAACAACCACAAAGCATCCTGTTCAGAACCACAGGTCCCCTCTTCCCATAGCAAGGCATGCTCCTACTCAATTTATGACGTTTTCCAAGGTCAAGTGATTGAACAACTTCCCAACACGGCTTCAGATTTTCAACTGAAGACGAGAGTGTGCTCATATATACACATTCTCAAAGCCACTATAAGACCTGCTATCAATTGCCAACAATAGGACGATTACGGAAAACCCAATCCTACCTCATATATACCCCAAAGTATATATGTGTGTGTGCGTGCATGCGTGCATGTGTGCGTGTGTGTGCGTGCATGTGTGTGTGTGTGTGTGTATGTGTGCGTGTGCGTGTGCGTGCGTGCGTGTGTGTTAGAAGGATCGTCTCCGTGATGATTTCAGTGTAATTATCAAGAGTGTAATCTTATATTTATGCTTATATATAATAAGGGCATATTTACTCCACTATACATTTATATAATACCTTCAATTTATACCAATTATTTGTTCAGCTTATTACAAATCACAGCACTAAAACTAGTAGTAAATTTAAGTTACATATTATAATTTAATATGTAACTTAAATTTATACATTATACCATTCCTCCTATGCCAGGTGTTGTGTGCGGAGGCTGAACCAGGGTAGAAATCCTCATACACTAAATTAAATGCCGGGTCTGGTTGTAGTAGTGTATGCAATAATGAATTTGCCAATATTAATTGTGACTTCTGAATTAGCACCACAATAATATTGTCATAGCATAAATGAAATGTTTATAAATTATTTGCAATTTTAATAAAAAAGGGAAGCAAGAAAAATGTTGATGTTTCATGAAATGAAAAGTACAGAATTTATAGGTTTACAATGAAAATGGTTTATTGGCATTAGTTTAACAAATAGAAAAATATTGTATTCAAGGGAATTACAAAAGAAATGAACTTAATTAAAAATAATAAATTGAATAATTAATTAATAAATAATAAACATAAATAGTTTGTAAAAATTGTGTGAAATCCTAATTTTTACTTTGACTGCAACTATTTAGAAGATTCTTTGTTGTACGAAGGAGAGAGAGAAGGAATAAATAATAATAGGTCTGACCTGATTGTGAGCTCACGGAATATAAGATTGTTGAAAATCACAAACTGCGTCGAATCCGGGTGAGGAAGAAAACGTCGTCGTCTGGTTGAACTGATGAGGCCGGCCGGCAGTCAAAGACAGGTGTGCAGGCAGCGTCGGCCAAAGTACGGCTTCGGTGAGATGTTGGCAGTGCGCTAGTTGTTGAATTACTAGCGTAATATTGATTAGCACTCTTCCGTAATGATAATAATGATTCAAAAAATTAAATAATCAAATGTCGCTATTTCAGGAGAATAAAATGTTCAATCAACTTGAAATGTCTCCGATAGGGAAATATCGAGAATCACTATCACAGTACGGTGCTATCACGTCAAGGGACAAAGCTTAACTGATAGGCTTAAGAGTATTTGAACAACAACAACGAATTCCTTCTCTCCCCCGTGTGACCTACCTCTCTCTCTCTCTCTCTCTCTCCTTGTTTATATTAGTAAAATTATAGTTCAATAAGAAATCAAAATATCAAAAATCAAAATAAAACTCAAAACTTATTATTTACAATTATAATCATAATTAAAAAATGATTTATGGAACTAAAATGTATGAAATTAAAATAATATTTAATTTTTCATATTTAAAATAAGAATTATAAAAGGAAGATAATTTCAGGATAAAAATAAAAATAAATGTTGAATGACTTCAACACCAGGTTCACAAGGAAAGCTACAAATATTGTCACCATCTCTAAATGGACAGTACTTGCTATAAGGCCTCTTTGTCTAGGAAAGCCCCAACAGGTTTTTGGGCTCTCAGTACAATTAGAACAGGACTTTTGGAAATAATAAACAATAGAAGCCTCAAACAAGTCAGGCTGGTTATATTGTTTCCGGCCTGGGTGGTTAAAAACCATCACTCTCGGTATACTTCCTTTTCTCTAACTACTTTTCCTACTATTAAAATATAGGTAAGGAAGAATTGTGACTATACACACACAATTTGTATAATTATGTGTATAAATTGCCCTTATCTTGTTACATATAAACACAAATGTAAGATTAATTTGAGGTACACTCTTGGTGTATATACAGAAAGAAGCCAAGAAAATGTTCAAACAATGTGATTCATCTACAGACATGGTAGAAAGAATTACTCAGTTTCATCTTAAGTTAGTTAAACGAAGTAAAAGGAAATGGGAAAATAATTTTCAGGTCTCTTAAGAGGTAACCTGAAGGAGTTATATAGTATCACAAAAATTGTATCCATTAAAAATCGTATCTGTAATAAGCCAGTGAGAAAAAAGGAGCACTATTAACTACACAAGAGGAATCCTACTCCTGATGAATTAAGTTCAACTATCTTTACAACTAATTCGTGAAACCTCCCTGCCTTCTCAGGCTATGGGGCGAACCTGTCCTAACAAGTGAACCTACCAGGAATGCAATATTTTATGCTATCTCATGCAAAAAAATTTCCAGGCTTTGACATCTCACCAGAGCTTCTAAAGAAAGACAGTCGCTATTAACAGACGGGTTTATTTGCAATCTTTTGGAATACTGTAGATGTGGGAGTGGATAAGGAGTGGAAGTAGGGACTCATTCTCCTAGGTACCTACCTAATAATAACAGGAAACTGTGTAATAATAGTTCATCTATTATTTGTGAGGTTTCACCTCCTTTCAATCATTTGTGAGGTATTCTGCAGGTCCTGGGCAGGGTAGAAGGAAGTGTGAAAATGAAACTCAGGAAAGAGCAGGCAGGTTTTTAAAAAGACAGACGTTTCATTACAAAGTGTCTTACTCGATTAAATGATATTTTATTTGGGAAACACTATGTGTGGTACACCAAAAAAAATTTTAAACATTAAGAGCTTGTGAGGTAAATGCAACTGAAGCGTGATAGGATGATATCAAAGGAGTTCAAATTCATCAAAAAAGTCAAGCAAGGATGCATCCTCTTGTTCGCCCTTTTCATCATACTATTGGATAACGTTCACTAAATTATGAATGGAAAAAATGTGGAATTCAACGGGGCTTGAACAAGAGACTGGAAGATCTTGACTTTGCTGATGAAATCTGTATTCACGCTCATTGATTCTTAGATAGATGACCAAGCTGATGAAACTATCAAATGAGACACAAATCATTGTTTTAGGTTGCCTAAACCCTCCAGTTTGTATTAAAGAATCTATACTGCAATAAAAAAAAAACCAATGACATTTTGAAATATTCTATAAGTCTGAAGACTTAATAATAATTGCAGTTAATGTGCTTGTAGATCTTCCTGTAGTTCACTGTTGAATAATTAGTCATTGGATTATCTAGATTAATAAAATCCAGAAGCTTAAGGATTATTAGAAGCTACATAATCAGGCATTGGGTAGAATTTATAGTATTTAAGCTTCATAACACTTGAAAAAGCCATCTTCCTTATTGGCAATGGATGCTTTTTATGAGAAATTAATTTATGAAAGGTGTAATTTTGAATCAAGACTTCAATTCTATTTTATTCAAAAATTTTAGCCTTTTTGATTTTCCAGAAGAACTTTGTTTTTTAACAATATTAGCTCAATTAGTTTTATGTATTTTGATTTTAACTTTAAACTAAGTATCTTCAAATTCAGTAAAATTTTTAATTGTTTCAAATAATTTTTTTTTTTTTTTTGGTGGGGGAGGCATTTTGCAAACCTTTTAATTTGTGATAGATATGATAATTATTGTAGGGTTCATAAATCTTACAATTTTTCTTATAATGGTAGTCAAATATACATTTAGCTTGATGCTCACTTATGTGTAGGCAGATCCTCACAATCAGACAAGGGGTTTATTTTGTTTTAAGTGATGTAGTAACACATTTTTTTCTAAAGGATAGTATAGAGGAAACTCTAATTTTAATTCACTGTTCAAGATAATCAAAAAGTTTTCTCTATTGAAAAAATTTAGAATAGTTTCCAAAATATTAGTTAGCTAATTTATTTGTATTTTATAATTTTTCAAAATTAAAAAATCTTGTATTTTGCTCAATTTTAAATAAAATAAGATTTTAAAAAATAGTCTTAAAATATTGAATTCCATAATTTTTATCATTTTTAATTTAGATGACAATCAACTTAATATACATTGCATGTCAACTTATGATTCATCGAGAGTTACTTTTAGTCACTCTCAGCCGTATACACCAAATTGTTTGTGAATCATAGCAATAAGTCACAGGCTATAAGGTGTGAATACATAATCTCATAGTGAAAAATTATTAATTATTAAAATTAACAGTATTTTTCTCTGACTTCTTATTGATTTTAATTTTTAATTGAACAAATTTATTCAGCTATCAAGATGATAACTTCCATTTTTGTAGATTTGCCAAATATTTAAAGTTATTTAACATAAAAGAGAGAAATATTTAATTCCTATCCCATATTTTAGATATTTGACTACCGATTGCTTAAAATATCTATGTGTCTTTCTTCGGTATTTACATATTAAATATTTCAAATAGTTGAATAAGTACAACAATAGTTAAAAAATAAAAAAAATAAAAATAAAATTGTTACTATTAATTTTTAAATTTTCTCTTTCCTGTTTGTCTCATTCAGTAAAATTTCCAATTTTTTTTCTTAATCCAAAGCTTATTTCTTTATATTTTTGTACCTGCCTTAAGTACAGCAGTATATATATAAATATTACTATATCTAAGCCAAAAATATGGTTATTTGAACATTACATATGTATATATTTATCTCTATATCTAGCTGCTTACAGAATTTTTGAAATAGCCAAACCAAATTCATTATTTGACCCTTTTTCCATACACTTTTAATGAGATTGTTAATAGTTGAAATTAGGCGAGTGGGGAGGGGGAGAGGAACATAAGTCATGTTAAATATAATTTTCTTACATTTCTATTCTTTAATATTTTTATTTTGATAATGCTTACCAGGTATGCAAGTTTAAAATGTCGTTTATTTCTTAAAATATATACACAGTAATTTAAAAAAAAGTATAATATATTTTATTCAAAGTACTGGCCCTCGCTTTCTACACATTTTGTCCATCTCTCGGGCAATATATGGATACCATTCCAAAAGATTGCTTCATCTTTATTTGAAATCCATTCATCGAGCCATTTTCGTACGTTTTCGAAATTGTTGAAGTGTTGCTCCGCCAATGAGTGTCCCATCGATGAGAAGAGGTGATAATCAGAAGGCGCCAGGTCAGGTGAATACGGCGGGTGGGGTAGGAGTTCCCAACCAAGCGAAGAAATCGTTTCCTTAGTCAATCTGGCTGAATGTGCAGGAGCGTTATCATGCTGAAGAATGACTTTGGCGTGCCTGTGAGCCCATTCTGGGCGTTTTTCGATCAATGCGTGGCTCAAATTGATCATTTGTTGTCGGTAGCGCTCGGTATTGACTGTTTCGCCGGGCTTGAGAAGCTCGTAGTCGATTTGGTCGATTTTCTCGTTTTTGATCAGTAACATCAAAATCACCACGTTTGAAACGTTGAAACCAACGTTCACATGTCTTGACGGTTGGAGCAAGATCGCCATAAGTCTCAACAAAAATTCGATGACATTCAGATGCCTTTTTCTTTTGATTAAATAAGAAAATCATGACATGCCGCAAATGCTCTTTATTTGGCTTAAAATTAGACATTTTTAACACCAAAGAAAGGTATGATACGTCCACGTAAACGACTTAAAAACAACTGACTTTTGTAAACAAATGACTAACAAACAAAATAGCGTTTAGAGATAAGCAAATCCTTCAATAGGCTAAGAGCGCATTCTATTGGAATTAAAACGACATTTTAAACTTGCATACCTGGTACATAAGTAAGAATTAAAGTGTTAATTATTATTGTTATTAAAGTGTTAAGCACTTCTTTCCTCTTTTCTTCCTGGTTTTCCAGCATTTTTTTGTGGCTTTTTTTCCTCTTCATCCTTTTCTGCTTATAAGAATAAGTCATTTACACTAGTTTTTATAATAAATGCTCTGACTAATACTCAAACTAATTACTAACATTAAAGGAAATCCATTGTAATTTGCATGCCTTCTGTATGATACTTATATCTCAATGACTAATTCTACTATATATATTTGTCAATCTTTAAGTAGAAATATTTATTCTTTTTTTTTTTGTCTTAAAATATAAATAACTAAAGAACATTCTAGATTAAAAGCAATAAAATTACTTTATTTGCAGGGTGTACTTCCTTTGAGTATTCTTGATATACCTGCTTATGACATCTGTATTGCCTACTTTTTGAATGCTTTACAGTTACTACAACAATTTCATTCTAAAGAAAATTCTACAAAAGAACATCTTGCTTCTATTTTCTTCAAGCCTTTCCAACATCTTACTAATGATGTGGAAAGTCATTTCATAAAAAAAATTGAGTTGAGTATTCTTAGAAATGATTTGAAAAATTCAGTAAGTATTACTACTATTTTAAAATATTTTTATTTTTATTAATCTTGTTTATATTCTTTGCATGATAGCAGTAACAATTCTGTTGATCTCTTCAGCCCTTTTCTTAACAACCGTGATTGCAGTCAGAATTTTAGTCATTACGGATTATTTTTTATGCTCTATTAGATGAAATTATTGAACAGATCCTTCTGGCAATCTAAAAGGGTTGAGGAGCATTATTTGAGATAGGTAGATTCCTGGTATGTAACAGTATGGCTGTAAGGTAAGGGTCTGAATGAACTAGCACAATATTTCATGTTGGTTGAAATGTGGTAGAGGGAACTCCCCTCCCCCAAGGATCTTACAGTAGACTCTTGATTTATCACATCTGAGGGAAGTTAAAGTCTGATATGTACTTTAAGCAAATGGACATATTTCTCTTTAAGATTTTGCTCCCTACTCCCATTATATATTGAGAGATTATATTATATTTCAATCTTCAGAGCAATAGGGCTGACCGAGGAGAGATTATCTTACTTTGGAATAACTAAATCATGACTGGTATAGTTTATATTTTCATCTACACTCACTTAGTCTTTCTTTAAGGCCCAAAAGATCTTTAGCCTCAAGTGTATACTTATGTGTGATTGGCGAGATCTCTGAGTAGTACCTGCCTTAAGTACACTCATACACACATTTAGATATATGATTGGATATATCCAAAGATAGACTTTGGACCTGGGTGATCAATCTTACTCCTCCTAATTAACTCCACCTTACTTTATCACCATTAGTTTTTTAAAAAGGGAGAAGTACTCAAACCTCCCTCTGGTACAATAACACCATGACTAAAGCACAAACTGAAGAGTTATATAAAAATGTATAGAACTTAATAGATGTAAATTGAAATTTTCTAACATTGATTTAGGCTCTAGCCAAATAACTGTCTCCTTAACCAAATTTTTTTAAAGGGCTTTTAATAGGTGGTGTGTAGGATTTGGTGCAGTGCTGATAAAAATGATTGTTTAATTAATCATTTTACCAAGGTAATTATGGAAGTTAAAACTGTGAGACATATGGAAAAGTAAATAATGGGACTCAAAGGAAGAAATTAGTGCCTAATTGTAATCTAATATTTTAAGCTATCTTATCGACAGACCCCTTTCCTTTGCCCTTGTCACCTATCAACTGAGACTCTTTACCACCATAATGCACCGTCACTTCTTGAGATTTGCTGAACTTAAACACTTCTGTGCTAAATCTTAAATATAAGAGGACTACATACGTAGAATCTCAATGTCATTCCAGCAAGGGAACGACTCGGCTTACGGGTCGCGTAAAGACTCTGCAGCAGTGCCAAAAGTCACCAACCAAGTATTACAATCAGGGCCAGGATATAAAGTATTAACAAAGACCATTGAGTGGGAGCAGATTTATGTTTTTATACAATTAGAAAATTGCCAATGTTTAACTCTTTGGACAAGCTTCTTGTCCATTTCAGGGGTTTATTGAGCATATTGAGATATTCATGAGACCTCTAATTCCAGAAAGACAGAACAACTTAGGAACCTCTTCCAGAGATCAGGATGGGTGATTTTTTTTTTGGTAATTTGAGTTTGGGGCGAGCTAACAGGATTGCACTAATGAAAAAATAATCAGGCTCAGGTAATTTATGGACTCATAGGGATCGGAAGATAGGCTGCATAGTGGTCTGCTGTTAAGAATAAACTCAATATGAGCAAAAATAATGAAATATTCTTTTGTTGGAAACAGAAAAGTTTCATTCGGTAAAGAAGTGTTTTTGTAGACTTCACAGCAGCCTCCCATAGCCTGTCGAAATTGGGTGCATGAGAAGAGTTAAATTACCAGCTAATATGGTGCTGCAAAAGGTGGTCCCATATATTGTGCTGGTTTTTCAGCAGCACGTCATAAACCTCTGTTAGTTGATTTTCAGCACGTTTAAAGTTATGTCCCCTATCAGATAGCATCGTACTGGGTAGGCCACTCCAGGCTATGAAACGTTAAAAAACAATAAGAAACCAGCTTGTGGAAAGCTGGGAAGTGAATTCCAAATGCACGGCTTTTGTAGATGCCAGACAAGAGACACAAATAGCCCTTTAAAATATGAGGTATGCGGAAATGCGGAACTTGCACATTAAATAGACCAGCAAAATCCACACCGGTGGTGGTAAACATTCTCCTGGGTTTGGCACGAGAGGAAGGATAATCAGCCTTAGTGGGTTGTAAAGTAGTAGCTGTCGATCATAGTATTGGTCTCAATCGTAGTCTTGGACAAATTCCAAAATTTCTCTTGAATGAAAGTTTGACAAGTAAGGGGCATCTCAGAGACAGTCAGTGGACCTTGAAAGCTAATTTTATATTTTGAACACTTTTATGTTTAGAAATTACTTTAATAATAACACACTTTGTAAATAGAACGCAACATTAAAACTGGTTTATTTCTTTTCTTCTCTTGAATTCACAATGTGTTTCTCTTTTAGGTTTAAGAATACAGTATAAAGGTTAACACAATTTTAATATTAAAACAAATATACATACATCGTTTCCCTACTGGTCCTGTCTCCATCGTTGTTGGTTGTTCTCAGTTTCAGCTGACGGGCATGCTTGGGTACCTCTCGACCTGCGACACGTCAGCCAGGTCTTAACTCCTATTCTCTTCTTCACCTCTCTTTCCCTCCGAGGCTCCCTTCTGCTTCTGTAGTCGCATACCTTCTCTCCTGCCTCAACATTTTCTATGCTCCATAGTCCAGTCTTCTTTTCTGCTTCTATCTTCTTACTTTCTGGTTGCAGTAAAGATAACTTTGTTCTCCTACTTAGAAAAAGCTGTGCCGAAGATTTCCTTGTTGCAGTATTTGGTGTAGACTCGTAGTTAAATAAGAATTTTTGGAGGCTCTCTGTAATATTTCTTGATCCCTGTTTGAATGCATCATTTTCTTCTGTGTTTGCTTGAATTTTATCATGTATTCTTCTACTTGTCCATTTGAACTCGGATGATATGCTGGTATTGTGAGATGCACAAATCATCTTAAAAGTTTCTGTGATGAATGTTTTTCAATTGTCGGTAACATTATTATTAAAGTAACCAAATCCCATAAGATTTTTTAATGTGTTTACCATGACATCTGAAGTAATTCTTGGAATGGGAAAAACTTCAATTCATTTAGAAAAATGCCTATTAGTAACAAGAACATTTTTCTGTGAAAAAGGTCCTGCGAAGTCTAAATGCACTCTTTGCCATGGACCATCTTTTTGGGGCCACGATGACAGATATTTATAGTGTAGCTTGTTTCTTGCTTAGGAATTGCATTCAGAGTATCTTCATTCTATGTCCTCAATATCTTCATTTATTCCAGGCCACCATAAATATTCCCATGCTTCTGCCTTCATTCTAACCATTCCAGAGTGACTCCTGTACAAATGGTCCAAAACACTGTTTCTATATTTTCTTGATACTACTACCCTCATGTAATATAAAATACAATTGTAAGATTTCAAATTTTCAGGAAACTTTCTTGACCAACTGTCCTCCAAGTACTTTAATATGTATTTAAGCTCACCGACTTCTTTTGTCTGCTACCTCTATGCTGGTCAAAGGCAATCTGAAGCGTGATTGGTCCTGAATTGCTGCAACTAAACTCCATTCAATCTCCTCTTTTTTGTCAAAGTCATTATCAGTCACTGGTAGCCGGCAAAAACAATCAACTTATCCAAACTTCTTTGTTGAGGCATACTCAAGTTTAAAAGTATAGCCCATAAGAAAATGAGCCCACATCTGCAATCTAATTACTGTAATTTGAGGTATGCCTTTTTTTTTAAATCCAAAAATAGTTAATAGAGGCTGATGGTTTGTTTGTATGCAAGATGAATTCGTTTCCGAAAAGGTATTGTTTGAATTGGAATGTTATCATTCCTAAAAATTATTCCAATATTTTCTTATTCAACGGTCTAGGCATTTCATTTATGGCTTTTATTTTGTTATCTGATGCCTGGATTCCACTTTCAGATATGAAGTGTCCTAGGTTTGTCACAGAGTTTTGCATGAATTTGCATTTGGAACAATTTATTTGGAAACCACTTTCACATATTGTGTGCACTTGCCTAAGTCGTGATAAGTGTTCTTTATCACTACTACCAGTCACTATAAAATTATCAAGAAGCCAGGCATTACTAGGAATTTGACACATGACTGACCTCACTTTTTCTTGAAAAATTAATGGAGCTAGGGTGATCGCAAAAAGAAGTCACAAGTGTTGTGAATGAACCATAAGAGCTTATATACCTATACCTAGTGCACACACACACTATATATATATAAAATGAAATAGAATTATTAATATTATGGATGTCTAATAATTTATTAAAGGCCATAGAATTTTACTTTTAATTTGTGATAGA
>KZ808011.1:32349-43622 GCA_000696205.2 Oncopeltus fasciatus
TATATATATATATTTCCCCCAAAAAACTGTCATGAGATAAATTTGGATAGCTGCTCATGCTCAAAGCGATCGTTTCGGATTTTGCTAAAATAAAGCAATTAAATATAAAAGAATGCTAATTAAATAATAGGTACAGCATAAGTTACAAAGAGATTAATGAACAATCATGGGAATTAGAAATCAAGTTTAAATTAAAAATCACTGAATAGTATTTCACAGTAATTTATTTTTTCTAAGATTAATAAAAATTATTCTTTCTACATAGCCATAGGGGACAGAGTCCACCGAAAGCGCTGTGCGTTAAGAGAAAAAATATATGTACGAACTGTGGAGGTTACTGACCACTTCTTAATTATTTCAATCATCTTTTGTTGAAATTTATTTAATTATGCGCTTAACCGATTCCTAAGAAATGAAGCTATTTGTGACAATGTTTTGTGGCTCACACAAACAGGTGCGCGCGTGTGTGTCAAGTCTACACGGGACTAAGTTTTCAGTTGAAGTCTGGTGGAATGCGTGTAAATGTAAAAAAGAAAAACTGAACTCGTCATTTAGCAAAATCAGTGGAAGATTTGCTTCAGTGGAAAGTGCAAGGAAAGAGATGGAAGGCAAAAAATCCTAAGGGCGATAGTTTCTAGTATGCCCCTTACAATGGTTATCACACTCAATCAGTTAAGATCATAGTGGTTTAGAACCAACAACGTAAAAAAGGATTGTATTCTGAAAGCTAGTTGTGGGTTAGATAAGACGGCAAAGATATGACTTTTACACCCCATTGAGATTTCAACAACTGTCTTCTCACAGAATAGCCATTGATGCAAAAAAAAAAAAAAAAAAAAAAAAAAAAACCGAAAAGTCAATAGATTTAGCGGATTGGCTGTTTGAGCAGTTTAAATTGTTTAATCTGAATTTAACTATCCTAATTATGGACTCAAACTCAAGAAATATTTTCATAACAGATATAACCTAAATCATCATTTAAATAGAATGAATGCAACCTTATCGTCTTCATTAATGTTATTTATGTAGTAGTATTAATTTTAATTTTTTTTAATTTTATCTATAAAAATAAACTTTTATAACGGACAGAAAAATCCATAGTCATAACATCCCTGTAAAGTTGATGTCTTAAGTATGTTTAATCCCGATTTAGAGGTATTTTTTTTTTAAATTGATTTTATTGGGATGAAAATTAAATGAATCTCATTCTACAGTTAGTCCTAAAATAGCCATTGAAAATGAATTGTATGTACATTCTGAAAAACCATTAAGCTCTCCTTCAAAATAAACATGGCTCCTAGTTTCAAAAGTTACTTATCTGCAATTATGTCCTACTTTTTTTCTTTGTATTGCCCGTTTTCAAACAGGTCGTTCTCCCTTTGTACTTACCGCCTCTTACCCCACACGCTTTCACTACCCACGTTGTCCATTTAAAAAAATAAAAAAATAAATAAAAATTCTCACAATTTTTAAACCCTATCTCTCAGTCATAAAATGTGATCTTAGGGACAGAACGTCTCCTCTCGTCTTCATGATAGTTAGGTGTGGTTAATTATAGTTTTTGGTGGTTTGTTTATTGTATTTTGAATTTTTCCACAAAGTTTACTACATTCATACTTTTGATATCACATTTCATTTAGTTATGACAATTCTATATTATAATATTGTAAATCATTTAGTTTTTTTTTTGTTATTTTTATGACATTGTATTTCAACAGCATGAAGATGGCTTACAATGTTAGCCGAAACGTTGGCAGATAGTTTAAAAAATACACATTTTTTAAAATTTATATTTTTCTGGATCTACCTTGACCGAACCTCAACAAAAAACCTCTATAAATAACATTTTTTAATTGCACTTGAGTATATATCATACCCACTCTTATTGCTAAGGGTTTCCTGAAAACTGTCGAAACAAATAAATTATACTTTTCCCAGAAAGAAAAAAATCTATGGGCTAAAAATATTTTAATACTCTGAGTTTTCCAGCCAAGTTATTATTGAAATGTAGGAATTGAATTTGATATTTTCGCATTATATTTCAAAACCAATAGTTGATGTTTGCCTTAGTCGTTAGGAGTGAATTGTGGGTGGGTTATATTTCTACATCTACATTCAGTAAGATCAAATTAGAATATATTTCTGTTAATTATTAAACATAAGAAATTAAAGCTACTTTTACCCGACTAACTTTTTAAAAAAAAAATTGAACAACAATTTATATTGAGTTTTTTCGTTGTCGTTAAAAACAATGACGTCGCTATATATCATATTATACTCCCCCATAAATAACAGTTAAGCTGAGATGTTGTGACTAAAACTCGTACGATAAAGCCGCATACGACAAGAAGTATCTAATCCCAAAAGTCTTCTGAAATATGGATCGCTGAGACACTTTGAAACAAATAACTCATTACTTACTACTTTCTCTTCCTTCAATAAATAATTTCACAACTTATGCTGGAGAACTTATTTCGATTCTTTCTTTTAGCAGACTCTCTGTAAGGAAATCCTACGCCGATTGTACTAAGGGTAACCGAACACTTTGGTATATTTATTATATATCTAAAATTTGCCTTAATTAGTATTAATTACAAAAATAAATAGATAACTTTGGCACGATTATATTCATTAAGACTTTGTGAATTTTTTGTCTCAATAGCTTCTCGGTGACAGACTTCTTATGTATTTTTCTTCATTTCTAACTTCACCGAAATAGAGAAGCAATTTAAAAGTAATGGTAAAAGGGGGCATTTTGAATCCTCGAGCCAATCCTACACATACACATCCAATCCATACACATCCTCAAGCTGTAAACACCCTTTGCTAAACATGCAGTCAGAGAAACTGATTGATGTGGTTCGTGACCGGGCTGTCCGAAACACACCCCCTAGATCCTGATAGCAATGGTCATCCTCCCTTTGAACTTGACTGCACACCCTCTCTAACTAGTCCACCCATTCCTTATGGTTCTCTCTCTTCCCATTCCTTATACCTTTCCCAACCTCACACACTCTCTCCTGCAATCAGCACAAAAGTGAACTTGTCATATAAATGTTTTCAAATCCCTGGAATTTAAACTATATGTTCCTGAACTACAAATATCAGAGAATAGAAAATAGGCTGATACCATGTGAGTGTCTTGTGTTACATACTCTCTTTTTTCAGTATTATCTATCTTCGGTTATAAAAGTATGATAGGATTATAGTTCTAAAAATATGATAATCTATGAGTCTTTTGTTAAGCACGAGTTATGTTTATATAACCTTTGTTGTATGTACTTTCTACGCCACTGATGCTATTTTATTTTCCTTAAATGCCTTTTTTTATATGCAAAGTAAGAAGTTCGTTCGTTTATATTCCTTTCCTGAACCAAAGGAAGACTTGGTGAAGAAGCGAATTTATCACTCCAGCAAGAAGCAAGTAAAATACATAAAATTTTAATATCATTGAGTGCTTTTTATAATACCTTTACATTATTAGGTAGAACTTCATCAGGATCAGGTGTATTTGATGCTATATACCTTAGAGAAGCTTTAAGGTCACTTATATCAAATATATATTTTATGACAATGTATTACTGAAAAACTCACAGAATGAAAGGGTGTATAATTGATCTTTACAATAATTATTCACTAATTTTGATCGACATTAATATTAGGGTTGGCCCTTTGGTAGTTTTATTTTGTTTCGTACATTATTTACTACCCCGTCAGAAATATAGTTTTCCCATTACAGTGTACGCATATTGTGATTCTTCCACAGGGTGTACATCTTCGAACCCCCGATCTGCACTCGTAGGGCGTGTGATTAAATTTGTAACATTTCAAGCACTGGATTAGAGACGATATATAAAAAGTTATCCCTCAAATATAACATATATATTTACAAATACAGATAAATTCTGTAATTAAAAAGTTACAAAGCATGTTTTTAGTAAAAAGTCTTTTGTGGATAATTTATATTCTTCATGTGTATTCTCATAAAACTAGAAATTGAACTGTTCGTAGTTAAATTTTTTAAGTAACCTTTGTCTGAAATATTTTGACTCTTCCTTAATCATGTTTTTCTCTTATATTTTGTGAATATTGGTATTGATTGTCGGAATATATGCTAGATAATGTTTTTCACTGATTGTCAACAAATAAGTTAGGAGCTTGAAAAGTACAAAAATTATAATTATATTTGTTTGACTCAAAATGTTTGATATATTCTTTTTTTTTTTCTTTCCTTTTCTATTTTTTTTACTGTATTATCACTGAAGTGTAATTGTTTGTCAATAAACATAGAATATAAAGAAAAATTTCCTAATTAATTAAATTTAGTTTTTTAGTAAATTAAACTCGGTCGTTGCCAATTTATATGAAATTTTGTTTTTTTGAAAGATTTATTTTGTGATTATACTGTAATACAGAAGTGATTTATTATTTCGTCCTTATGAAAACGTTTATTTCGGGGACTTATACACGATTCTTAGACGCCACTCGCCTATTTGTGTGAGGGCAGCCTGTATCGGCTGGAGGAGTTGTGGGCTGAGGCCTGCCAGAGGGAACAAGAGGAACGGGGGCTGTTCCTGAGCTGATCCTCACACATAACCTCTCACCTGAGACAAAGTGTACAATATAGGGGTGGGTTTCCTAACTAAGGGTTGACTGGGAGTGACGTCACACGCCCCTGCTGGGCTGTAGAATCAGCCATCTTGTTTGAATTATTGAGTTCGAATCGTTCCTATTTCATAAGATTTATCTGTTTTCCTAATATTGCCAAAGCGGAAAATTTATTCTTACATAAGTAATTATTTATATTAGGCTTATAATCTAAGAATAAAGCTTATGATTTCCTTTCTCATTTTTCTATTACAATTAAATTATTACAAGCTTACATGCAATAATGTAGCTTTTCTCACTTCTGAGTGACTTCAGCTGTATAAAATAAAAAGCCCTGAAATGATAGATCCCTTATAAAATTATCATTAACGCCCTTCTTAGATGATCAGTTGACACCTATAATTTTACCCCCATTTCAGAAAATTTCTGTATCTTAAAAGCAATGGGTTTTAAGTTACCGAGCTTTCATGAAATATTATCTTATATCTTATTAAAATAATTATTATTTTTTCCATCATTAAAAGTAAAGTAAAATAATATTATCAAGTATGCACCTTAAGTGTCTATTACAAAATGAAAAAATAGGCATCGATTCACTTTTTTTCAATTTTACTCACCGAGGTTTAGTCTTAGACTTATAAAAATTATAAATTGTAAATCTTAACTCACTTAGCTCTTTCATTTTTAAATTTGGCACGTATAGAAGATCATATATATATTCTTACTTTTGCTTTTACATATATTTATGTCATCCAGTTGTTTTATAAGCCTTAAATACTTTTATATTGTTGTACTATTGACTCTTAAATAATTATATTAATTGTTTTAATTAATTAATTTAAATTTATTTAGTGTATAGGTGGGTTGTCGGTTTATGTTTAAATTATAGTTGTAGATTTCTTTTTTGCATTCGGTTGTCGGCAAGTATAACTAAACAATTCTTTTGATAGCTTTGTTTTAGATATTGATGAATTTGCTGCTCATATATTGGCATTTTTTAACTCTGAATAAAATAGTTAATTTTAAGTCCGATTTCTGTGAGAAAAGGAAATGGGGTGTTTTTTCCCTTCAAGCGGGGTTATTGTGAATGAGGACACCTTTTAAAGAAAGATATTAAAAATGGTCTTCCAGAAATTTCAGTATGTGGGTTTTTCAATAGACAGACAACCTCACAATTATTGTCTGCTATTATTGTTTCCAGGTGAGTAAATTGTATTTAAATTTGATTATGTAACATATAATGTTGCTGTTGAGGTTATCCTGACAGTTGTTTAGATTTTCTCCGACTTTATCAACTCCATATCAAAGTTAATAGTCACTAACATATATATGTATTTACATTAAAGGGTATTTATAGGGCGTAATAACCTAGAAGTTGATTGCCCTTCAATGATCTACTACTACTACTACTATATATGTATTTTAACGTTCTACGGGCAAAAAATTTTTTTACCGTTAAACAATTTCTTAAACAATTATTGTGGTGTACAGGGAAATTTTTGACATGTTCCTTAGCACCTTTTTCCTTTAAAATATAACATAAAACATAACGGAAGTAATAAATGACATGTATATAATGGTAATAAAGTTTATTTCTAATACTAAAAATAAAACATTTGTCAAAGACATGATTAAATGGGATTGGAAGATTAATAGAGTTTAGGTCGGTTCGAGGATTTAGTCTTTATCGCAAGAACGCAGGGCTCGCTGGAGTGTGAAATGCTATTGGCTTTTGAGCCCTCTTCGACTTCTTATACCAATTTCAAAACTTGGTATTAAAATAATAGCGATGCTGTAATTACGAAAGAGTTCAGTTTTAATGATTTAGTAAACACATCGATTAATTGATTTAATTTATTATTATTTTGTTGTTGAAAATGTAGGTACATCAATTTCTACTTATAAAATACTAGATTCAAATTCTTTAGAAAGTAATTGTTGCTGTAACCTTAAATTTGAATATAAAAAGAACAATAATTCATTTTAAAAGGAGAAATATTTTCTTTGTCCCAATGAAATATACAATTTTACTCAATGCAATAAGAGTTACAATATTTTGGGAAAGAAAGATGAAACTTTGTTTGTTATGAAATTAGATGATATAAGGGATTATAGTAAGTCTAAAATTGAATTGTTGAGTTGGAGAAAACCATAAAATTTAGGGTTTTGAGTTCTAGTAGTGAAAGATTCAGAGTTTATCATAATTTATAGAACGTTACATCCTTAAGTTCCTGTAGTATGACCCATAGTCTATTTTAAGATTGTTTGGAAATGAAAAATTACTTTAAGGGCCTCGAGTTCCCGAGTTTTAGATAGAGATAGACTAAAAATAATTAGAACATGGATGGAGAAGATCCAGAAATATTATATTATTCCAGAAGATGGAGATATTTTAATAGCTTTAAATCCTATTTTATTGTAATAATAGTCCCTTTTTATGTAATATTATTTAGTCATAATAGGTAGCATTTATTAATAACTATGAAAAAATAGGTAACTTCGGTTTATATCCCCGAGCTCTAGAAAATACTCCCAGAATACAATAATATACTGGATAGTATGAACCTGAGTTTTCGTCAAAAATTTCTATTTAAGTGGTACTCATAGTGTATAATAATAACTATTATAATAAAGTGATAACAACTTAGACATAGGTTTATCATGGTGAAGTAAATTTTATGTATTACATTCAGCCTTATATGAAACACACACACTTTTTTGTGTTATATTGACACTCCTGTGTGAAGGGCATTAATTTGATTTATATCTACCTGTGGCAGCCATCAGCAAGGCCTCTCAAACTTCATAAATAACTTTGTAAAAGTTTCAGAAGCTTTTAAAATTTTTATATATATATTTTTTAAAGCGTTTTTTTAAAATAAATATTTTTTTTCAATTTTTCTATTCTTCTATAATACAGTAGTTATAAGTAATTGATAAAAGAAGAGTTTTATAGGTGCCCAAAGAAGAGAAATTTCGTTGCCCAATTTGTTTAATTAAAAAAGTTGTTTTACCTACCATACATTAGCAACACTCTTAGGCTGTCTGATATTTAAAAGTTAGCTAAAAACCTTCTTTCAAAAAATATGTACTTTGATATCTCTAGTTGATTAATTACATTTTTGGTTCATTAAAAACTATTAATTTGTTATTATAACACAGAAAAATAGCTATACACTGATTTTTCATCTGCAAAATTTTGAAACAAATAATAGGGCAGAACTATCAAGGCCGTAAATTAAGAAATATCGTTATATATTTAATTAAACAATTAAAGTAATATGTAAATATTAATTTAGTTGTGGTTTATTATCTTACGTAAATTTTAAACAATTAATGCGAGGGAATCAATATATTTTTATTACTTTTCGACAGATAAATTTTGTATTCTATTCCCGTCCATTAATTGTTTAAGATGTAACAGCATGTTTCCCAAAGTAATAATAAAGGTTAATTTGATGTAAGTAGGAAAATAAAAATGAATTCATCTTCAATAAATTTCCTATTCTGCTGTTTAGATAAAGTTATTCGAAAATATAGATCTCAATTGCTGGAAAACACGAGAGACAAACGCTTTTTGATATCAGCTACTTTAAGTCAGGAACGTAAACGATTTTTTTATTACGAGCGAGGGTGAGAGAGAAACTCAACAATCCCCGTAACATAATTCCTCATTGTTAATATCTTGCACAAGCAGTATATAAATTAAACCATAAAGAGTGGTATTTAATTTTCATCATAAACTTTATGTTCTCGCACGTGACATTTTGGGTAATCCCTCACTCTATAATAAACTTTTTTCTTTCAATTTACGTTTTAAAATGATATTCTTATTTACTTATTTATAGATCAGGTTAAATTTTCCAGAACAGGTAAACACCCACATCTCTTCCTTCAATTCATGCACTGTAACTCATAAAATATTTCTTTTATCATTGAACAAACTTGTGTTGAGTCTCATTGTTCTGAACTAAATATAACGCCTGCTACACACAAACAAAAAAAAGTTTTTTTCGCGCACTTGACATTGCATGTAATCCCCTACTCGTTTTGATCCGATTTCGCTTAATAACAAATTCGGCCTGTCATTTTGAATTGAACACATGAACATGCCGAATTTCATAAAGAAAATTGAAATATGAGTATCATTTTTGGTGTCTTGATGGTAGGATCGGGGAAAATAACTATACCCCTTAGGAATACGTTAATAAATGTCCTTTATACTTCATTAAAGGCGAGAACAAAAAAATTTTATCTTACAAGCAGAAAAGTGCAATGAGGATTACCGTAATTGTTGGCGTTAGTACTGCTACGATTAGAACACAATTGTTTTGGATTTGGTGGTTGTTATAATTTATTGTTGGAGGATTTGAAAGACAAAATAAATCAAATACCGACACATCTGAGAATGTGAAATAACTTTTCTATTTATTTTTAAAGATTTTGTATTCGACCTGCTAAACAATATGTATGACAACAGTGTAAATAATTTTAACCAATAAGAGAAATTCTTGAAAACTTATGTGTATATAAAAGTAAGGCACACTGTTGATTAAGGGGGCTAAATAAAGTGTAATTAAGCGTTATGAAAGACTTATCGTTATAAATTAGACAAAACTGGTAAATCGGTATGTTTTCCGTCCGAATGGGATGTTTCATCCCTTACAAAATAGAACTTCATTAGAAGCACTTTATTTAGAATACGCTTGCGGTATTTGTAGAGGGATAGAGGAAATGGTAGAACATTACTCAAGCATCTTACACATATTTCACGGGGGTTTATTACGTCATGAAATATGATGTTTGTTCCAGAGTCCATTCAACTCAGCACTTTAGTTATAAATACTTGTGTAAACCTGTTCATATAATTTGGCCAAATAGCTTTTAAACTATAAATTATGCAATGTATAGCATTTATATAAGTTTATATAGTGTTTGAACATTTCATTTAATTAAAAATTGACATATATTTTTGAGAAAAAAAAAATTATCAGCGAAACTTTAATTACATTTAAATATAAAATAATCCATTTTTCAGAAAAGCTTTATTTTGAAGCATATAAAATTAAAAAAAAAAATAAAATTATCCTTTTTTATAACGTGGCTTGAGAAATGAAGACAGAAAATTATAAATCATTAATCATGAAATATATTTTAAATTCAAATTTGTTTTTAAGAAATAACGTAGCATTAATCTGTAATCAATACTTAACTTAAAATTTATCAGATAGTGCATTGAATTTTTTAATATCGAATTTATTTAAATAAATAAAATTTAATAAATACAAATATAAATTNTAAATAAATAATAATATTTGTAGTAATATTTGAGTTTTATTATTAATTGGTTAATCTACTACGAATAATTTTAATAGACCTCTTGACCAATCACTTCACACTCTTTCTTAGAAAATTCCTATTTTATCCTAATTCTGTCGTCGGACCCAATCCTTACAATTCTCCATGGCGACTAAAAAGAAGTTGGCTTCGCGACCTCTTGGGTCTTGACGCCTAAATTTATCGGGCCACTTTTTCCTGCAAAGTGACGTTTCATTTATTTTTTTTTCCGAATCACCCACTTTGGGGTACGACAGATCAATCACTATATAGTGTGTCTTGCTTTCCTGTACTGCCAGTATTCCTTCATTCTCTTGAATCTCGCTCTCCTCTCATCTTAATTGATTCTGATCTAGGCCCTCATCTGTAATTTATTTTTTTTTGTACATATTTATTTGGTGTGCCATCAAATTGCAAGATAAATAAATATAATGTAATAAATAAAGGTTTTATTTTATTTTTTTTAAATTTCCTAACCGTTTTACTTAAGTAGAGATAAGTAACCCATCTTACAGAAGCTGCTTAACCTAAACAGATATATCTTGTTTCTTGTGCTAAACACACACACACACACACACACACACACACACACACACACACACACACACACACACACACACACACAAACACACATATGATATTCATTATAAATAGAATATTGCACCTGAACAGAGCAATTAAAAGAAACTTTCTTAGGTAGACTACATACTGATGGTAAAGAGAAGGTATTAACCACTGTTATTTTCCTATGTGAACAAGTATGAAAACAGAACAATCTTTGGTGGCTTATCAAGCCTTTTAAAACAGTTTTAATAAATATCCCATTAACTCACTTATGGCAGTATTAACATTCTTCAAAGGATATGTAAGAAGAAAGTAAAATACTGTTGTCTTTCAAGTTTAAATAGTTTATCTATGTTAAATAAAAATAGGTATCTTATTTTTAAAGGAACATAAGCTTGCATCACTTCATATTGATAGAAATTGGTTTTGTTCAACTTTTAAATGAATTGTGTCACATACTTTTAGATTTATTTTATTACCGACAGTTTTTTAAGTCCTTAAAATTTTATTTTAGGAAACAATAACTGTAAATATTTAAATATATAAGTAGCATAATTTTTTGGTTTTATAATACATGTTGAATGTTTCATATCTTAAACCTCCGCACAACTCAATGAAACACAGAAGTAAATGCTTTTTACGAAATTAAGTTTTTAGCGAATGTTCTCCAACGAAATCACTTTATGCGCGTTGATAACGTCAAACAACTCAAAGAAAAAGGAAAAACATAATTAATTCTTCATTATATATATCACAGAAAAATA
>KZ808011.1:44246-64786 GCA_000696205.2 Oncopeltus fasciatus
AATAAATATTTTAAATGTAAAACTTAAATAAATAATGACTTTGAATTACTGACAATTAAAAAAATATAGAATCGTTGTTTATAAGTGGTTTTGTTTAAAAATATCATCAAATATCACTTTTAAGTATTTGCTCGGTCTGCTTTCTTATCTTCCCAATGAAACTGTCTTATATCAACAGATATAAAATTTCCTTACCGGCCTATACTCGATACCTTATCACATATCGCAGTTGAATACTGTGTGGTTATATAGCGCAGAATATTAATATCATATAGAGCAGTTGGTATGAGCAAGAATTGTAACTTTTGGGAACTTGGGAGTAGTGTGGAAGACACGGAAAGAGAGAGAGAGAGTGAGGAGAGAAGAAAAATAATCTCCAGTGAAGTCGGAAGCCAGACCTCAGGCAACAATGATGTCACTGATTAAGAGGCCATGTGGATTACGAGGAAGAGTAAAGATTGGTCCGAGACCTTATAGCCCTCTTCTTCTAATAAGAGGCTGGTCTTTTATCAAGATTACTAATACCAACTGATGACATTCACTCTCTACAAGAATTCTACTAAATATTCAAGTTAGAAATTATTAAATTGAGGCAATACCACTACACTTAAATTGAATAAAACAAACAAGTTAATTAATTAAAAATAAAAACTAATGCCTACAGATTGTAAATGAACATATAAAGTAATCAACATAATTCAAATTGTATTCAGAAGTTATTGACCAATAAAAAAATAAAAATAAAACAACAATCAAACACAAAACCCATGCAGCTCAAGGTACACTTCAAGGCAGGAACACTCATTATAAGGTGACTAAACTCCGATGATAGAGTCCTTGATTCTGAAAGTGCTCTGAAATTAGAGAAATAGGGAAATATATCATAAATATTTCCGCCTACATGTAGTAAACATATAATATATAAATATGTAGTAATCAAGAATAGAATCTCTTCACTTCTCACCGACGAAGGGCGAGAGGTTCCTGAAAATTGTGCTTCTTGTGATTTTTTCTTTTGTTTGCGCACTGCACTCTCTATCCATCCTGTTCTAGTTAATATATATCGCAGCCGCGAGTTTTTAATTTTCTATCCACACAAACACAGTGAATATTTCATTATTTAGCGTTTTGACAATCGGCACGCGCTCCTTTATTCGGCGCTGGTATCACATATTAAATAACAATTTAATTTTAACAATGAGTTACTTGAAATGGTATATAATCATTCCATAAGTTAGGAAACTATTGCGTATTTTAATTGTGATAAACGAAGGCCAAGTTGTATTTTCCATTAATTATAAGTCCATTGTGAGCCCACAAAATACCACTTATAGAAAAGTTTTTAATTATACATATTAACAATAAAGAGAACGCTACTACAAAATGTATTACATAAGTGTTTACTTACTTAAACCAGCTCCTTAGTGTATTAATTTAGCATACTTAACTAATAAAAAATTTAATTTAATAAACGTTAACAACCAAATACGTATTCCGTTAAGCACTCTTAAATATATTCCTTATGTTTCGATTTATGTATTTTTTCATCGATAAATGATGACTTACGTTATCCAGCAACAAATACATACCCCATATTTAAATTTTATAAACAATTAATGAAAGGGAATAGAATAAAAAATCTATCTGTCCCAGCCAGGACTCGAACCTGGATCTCCTGCTTTCAGGGCCGGTATGCTATCCATTGCACCACCGGGACGAGCTAGATAACTTTTAAATTTCAACCACACTAGCGAGAGCCTAACCCACGAGAAAGACGAATACATCGTCTTAAACTTGAAGGAGCTGACATTGTCTAGCTATTTGTCGACTCTCGTCATAAATATTTATAAAGAAAAATTTAAAAAGTAAACAACGATAAATAGCATGACAATGTCAGCTCCTTTGAGCATTAGACGATGTATTCGTCTTTCCCATGGGTTAGGCTTTTACTAGTGTGTTGGTAATTTAATAAGTTATCTAGCTCGTCCCGTTGGTGAAATGGCTAGCATACCGGCCCGGAAAGCAGGAGATACAGGTTCGAGTTCTGGCTGGGACAGATAGATTTTTTATACTATTCCCTCTCATTAATTGTTTTAAAATTTACGTGGGAAAATAAACCACAACCAAATAAAGATTGATATACATATATATTATATACAGAGTATATAACAGATTATCTCTCATTCTCATGTAGCCAGGATTTGTCTCAGCGAAGAACTGGTTAGGATAACCATTCCTGTGAGGTCAACGAGTACAGATAATTCAGTAGAAATAACAGTGCCCAGGGCTTGTGCTTGCTTGTATAAGCCCAGGTATATATTGTTATAAATTAGGCTTGTAGTCAGATAACATGCGAGGCTGGTAGTCTCCAATGTTTCACAAGATGGATTTCCCATATGGAAATATGTAGTTACTTCCATATCTCTGATCCTAATTCAAATCAATAAATGTTTTAAAAACAATCTATTTAACTTGTTATTTCACTCTCTAGGGTATATCATTTTTAAAATGGAGAAAAATGCTACTTATACTTGATTTTATTCTGTGTGCAGAACACATTTTATTTTTTATCATTAAAGTAGGGTATATTTCAAGAAAATCTCACATTAAGAAATATGATATAATGAATTATTTTTCATTGTTTAATAAGAAATTGCTTTTGGTGTTTGATTTTCTATTTTGAAAGATTATGTGATCGATGATGGAGCAAAGTGTCTTCAAGTAAAGTTAACAAATGCAAATTATGTAGTATTTGTTTTAATACCTCTATGTATTTACTTTCTTCACAATGGATTGCAAATGCTAACAATATAGCACAATATATAATTGTTCTTTNATATATATATAGAGAGAGAGAGAGAGAGAGAGAGAGAGAGTGAGAAAGTATGATCACTTCGCTCTAATCGTAATAAGGATACATATTTTGTTAAATCAAATGTTTCAATAAAGGAAAGTTATGTACTATTACTTACTTTACGTACATTATGACATCTAACATGAGAATTTATGGGGAAATGATAAATTGTAATTCATTGTGTTAGCAGGTTTAGTGTATTCCGCCATACAGAGGTAGCATAAACTAAACAGTGTGAAGAGCGAAAATAAATAACTTAAACATGGTACGCAATAAGGAATTATTTGGTTAAATTGTTATTGATCAGACTGTTAGAAAAAAAATAAAAATTTTAATTTATATGTGTTAAAAACATCAATAATACCAGCGATGTTGAGGTTATCCTCTAAACACCCTTCGAACTCAAAACAAAGAAGGTCATTTTCCAATAGAATACTTTAATACTATTATAGGCTAGGGGTCAATAACTATTTAAGAACAATTACCTCTACTAATTACAAATAACAATTAAACCTACTGCTCTAAATAATAAATATATGAATAGAAAATATAAATTACTTACAGCTAATAATTTAATTAATATGTATAAAATAAATTAAATCTGCTTATTTATAAAGAGGTCTCAAGATAACTTGCCGACTACTATTATTTATCACTATTACCGGTGCTACAGATGCTACGACGAGCACGACGCTCTGAGACACGAGAATGGCACGAAAACTAACACTGGCTGGGACTAGCTCATCACGAACCCCAGGCTGCTGGCGAGCTGCTTTTATATCTTCAAAGAAAGGCTGAGGCTGGTCTATAAGATTCTAATGAGAGAGTACTCAGTAACCCTACTTCTCATTTCAGACGAGAGGAAGCAGGTAGCCCTCCAATTTGCCCCTTCCCGTACAGGTCTGGTAGTAAAGGCTTCCCCAGTCTTTAGCATTACTCAAATTGATTTTTTTTCTTTTTAATGGTGGATTTAATGCAATCCTAAAAGTTTCGTTCTTAAATATTTTTCATAATATGTTTTATTCATTGAAGATGTATAAAATAAATATTAGAAAATTGAGATATAAACTAACTTTTACGTAACGTTAATTACTATGAAGATACTCAAGAATTTTTTTATTTGATCTCTGCCTACTTCACCACCATCTAGACTTACTTCAGTATTTATCCAACTATTTATGTATACAAATTTATTTATAATTATCTATAAATTTTTCAATTATTCACAGAATCTATAGAACAACTTAACAAGTTGATTTAGCTGATAAAAATATTTGTTAAAATAAAGTAACTTTGATTTATTTTTTGTACTAAATTATAATTGACCCGCAGCCCATAACAATATAAATAAATTTAAAAGGGATTTGTTTAGAATTATAAAAATTATTTTTATAATTATTAAACTTCTCAGAAACCTTACAAGTAGAAATCATTGAACGGTCTAATTGTAGGATAATACAAATAGTAAACGATTATAATTTTTTATAGCCTATTTTTTTGGTGTTTTCATATATTTTTGATATATTGATTCATGTATAGAAATACTTTATTCTTTTAAAAACGAATACTAGGCAGCATAATGAAGGGTTGGAAGTCCTGACAGAATAAAACTTATTAAAATTCTAAAACATTTTGTTGTATTTTGTTGTTTATTGAAAGTCTGACGTTTCATTTAAAAGAAAGTCTCTCTTGAATTTCTTTTCTGTCAAACTACGTCTGATCTGACTGACACGAGAAAGACGTTTAAACGAAGGAAAGTTTAATATTTTCAAGCAATTTTATTGGAAAAGTCTAGTATTGAATCAATAGAGGAATTAATTAATATTATAATAATAAAATTCATGAAATAAATATATCTTCTAGTTTATTGGAATCTAAATAAACAATCTACAATTTGAGTTACAAAAAATGATATTCACCTAATAGTTAGTGTGTATATTTCTGGCTGTAGGAGCTCGAATTTTAGGTGGGATAAGAGAATTCCTTGGGATCCAAGTCTAAGAATATTTAATCAGATGTTAGATGAGAATTAGAAACAGAACCGAGGCGGCTTTACTCAATGTGAGTAGGGCGAGAAGGATTCTGTTAAATTGGACTTTGAGTACTCTATAGTAGCGGTGGAACTAAAGTACGGGGAGGTTTCACGCTGTTATCCGAGAATGATCGGATCATTAGACTGGAGGTACTATAAAGTAAGCACTGGGAAATTCAATATGGCCGCGTAGTATGGAAACTACTTTCTAATCGTGACAGATGCACGTTATTAATTTATAATTTTAATTGTAAATACATTTATATATCCATCCGGGAACTCGGGCTTATTGTAATATTATTTATACCTCCAATAGTTTTTTATTTATTTATTTATTTTTTTTACGCAGACTATAATAATGTAAACAATCAATGAGAGGGAATAGAATAAAAAAATCTATCTGTTCCAGCCAGGAATCGAACCTGGATCTCCTGCTATTCGGGCAGGTGCACTTACCAGTTATGCTACCAGGACGCGCTAGATATCTCATTAAATTCCCTCTGCACTAGCGAGAGCCTAACCCACGAGAAAGACGAGAACTTTTTTTATTTTTTATTCTATTCCTTCTCATTAATTGTTTAAAATTTACGTGGTATAACAATCTACAACCAAATAAAATATTTATAAAGAAAAATTAAATACAGTAAATGACGAGAGTCGACAAATAGCTTGACAATGTCAGCTCCTTCGAGTGTAAGACGAAGTTCTCGTCTTTCTCGTGGGTTAGACTCTCGCTAGTGTAGAGGGAATTTAATGAGATATCTAGCGCTTCCTGGTAGCATAACTGGTAAGTGCACCGGCCCATCCGGGGTGCCGGAACCTGCTATCCAGCAGGAGATCTAGGTTCGATTTTTTTATTCGAACCTGGATCTCTGTTCGAACAGATAGATTTTTTTATTCTATTCCCTCTCATTAATTGTTTAAAATTTACGTGGAATAAAAAACTACAACCACATAAAATATTTATAATAATGTAAGAATATCCTTACTCTGCACACTAGCAGAATTTGTCATATATGTTAATGACAAATGCTATTAAAGTGCGCTTCTCACTTATCAGAATTTGGATGAGTATTAATGATAAAAACAGAATAAATAATAAGAAAGTCAGTTTTATAGCATCTTCTTTGCAATTTATAAATATGTATTGAAATTCATAAATACTCATACACATATATATGCATGCATAAATAAATAAATAAATATATACATATATAAGGTAAATACATAAAGTAAAAACTGATATTAACAGCTTAGGCGCAGTGGCAGGGTCTTTTGATTATATTATATACACTTTTTATAGGTTAAATAACAAAAAAAAATTACAATTATAAACATTGTGATCTTTCTAAACCCTTTTTAGCATTTTTACCAATATAGGATTTTCGAAAGTCGCGTCATGATACTCAAGTGAATAGTTTGATTTCCTCATGAGAAATCTACTAAAATTCCTTGAGACAAGAATCGCATATACTAAACAATTATATGTGGGGTGAAACCCCCCTTCCTCTTATTGGTTAAATTTAGCTAATATAAGAACTTAGCCTTCCTTTTTGCATTTATTAGTGCTATTTTCAATAAGGAGAACAACCAATATTGGCAAATAGTCTGCTAAATCACAATTACAGGTAAACCTCCACTTGTTCAATTGCAATATTGCTATGACTCCACTATAATATTTATTTTAATAACAAACATACCCATGTTCAGTTATATTATATTCACATATGTGTTTTATATTCACATTCGCATATGTTACATACGTCCCCATATATTGCGCCCGTAGAATCTCAATAAGAATGCACTTGGCTTTTCAGTCATTTCCCCACTCTTATTTGTCCAATATTTTACTGGAAGAAAATATATATTCCGCTCAATAACGAATTCATAAAAGGAAGTATTGGATTTAAAAACCACATACAAACAAAATTGAACTTTAGAGACAGACACATACACACACACACACACATATATATATATATATATTTAGCCAATTTTGAACAGATTATGTTCTGGACTCAGAAAAACCTTTTTAGTTTCATAATATTTTCATTGACCCCCTGATATATTATTGATATTTAAATTTTTTTTAAGGGGTACTTTGGTTCCTTATTAACATGTGATTTTTCTAATATAGAGGTACCTAAAGAGTCAGACAGATCAAAAGAAGAAATTTTATATCAGATGTAGTGGAATAATTTAAAAAAAAATTGAAAACAAAACCACTCTAAGGGTTTCAAAATGTATGTTTTTCTTGAGATAGAAGAGAAAGAGGAGCTACCTTATGATTTATACATTTTAGTAAGATATAAAAGAATAAAGTTCGTATGATACAGCCGGCAGTAAATGAGGTAGGAGGATATGTAGAGTGTAAAGTGCATTCAGGAATGAAGACCTTTTATCTGCATTAAGTAATCTGCCAACCATACTGGAACATATCAATTTATCTCCCTTGAAATAAATCCTTCTGGAATACTCCAAGCGCATTTATAGCTCTAAGGAAAATAATGAAGCATTTTCTTTATCTGACTACTACTTATATTAATATTATTGTTAACATTACAATAATTAAATTATTTTCGATAAATATGAAATGAATTATATTGTTCACGTAGGCTTCCACAGTCATCAGATGTATGTAAAGTTTTTTCCGGGTTGGACCGTGTAAAGTTTTTGATGGTTGCCGAGCTTTCGCACATCCTGTGATGGCTTCTTCAGGGCTGAATAGAGAATTATATTACATATAATATATATGAAACTATTGCTCATCATTCTTACGTGCAGCTTAAAATGTATAATTTCAAGCAGACCATAACAATTGTTTCTCCAACAAGGTTATAGAAGTGTTTTGTAAGAGTGTAAAAAAAAAAAAAAAAATAGGGTGTTTTATGGAAAAAGTTAGATTCTAAAAATCTGAAAACTTTAATAAAATGTATTAAAAATTTTAATTCAGAGTCAAGGAACAGTCCAGACAAAATTTAATTAAAATATATTACTTGAATTCAAGTTTAAACATGTATCCATGAAACTATATATGTGTTATAAATATTTTGTTTGGTTGTGGTTTTTTATCCCACGTAAATTTTAAACAATTAATTAGAGGGAATAGAATAAAAAAAAAAAAATCTATCTGTCGCCAGGAAACGAACCTGGATCTTCTGCTATCCGGGCCGTTATGCTAAACCATTACACCACAAGGACTAGCTAGTTATCTCATTCAATTCCCTCTACACTAGCGAGAGCCTAACTTACGAGAAGTTCCTGGCGAGAACAGATAGATTATTTTATTCTGTTCCCTCTCATTAATTGTTTATATATGAGTTAGTTTTGTTGACTAGTTTTGAACCAAATAACATAACTCAAGACTACACTATATTTGTTTAGGCTCTCCAGTCTCCAACGACTACCATTTTGTTTTACAGAATATCTTTTGGAGGTACGATATTATCTATTATCTATTTTAAAATGTAAAGCTGAATCGTTTGTTGATAAAGTAGAAACACCAAGTCGATAGATAAAATCTCTTAGATATTAGACAAATTTAAACTTTAAACAATCATTTATTCCCCTTAGAATTAAGGGATCTGGCATATACAAATATTTGGCAATAGGAGACAACTAAAACCCGAATTTCATCCAAATGGGTTCAGCACTTTCTAGAAAATCATGACTTTCACTACCGAAAATTTGGTACATCAAATGAAGGTCAATTTTTTTCAGATTAATTTAAATAGTTTATCACCATTTAATAAAGAACAAGACAATTTTTTATTTTTTTTTTTAAGACCAAGAGAAAGTCATTGAAAGTAAAGGGTTGAGCGGACATACACAAGACTGGTAGCCACAGTCGGACTTTTTCACCCCTGTCAGATCCTTCTTTCAGAAAGGCCTTTAATTAAAGATAGAGAGGTGTGGGCGGGGGTAGAGAAGAATGGCGGAAGAGGATGATTCAAAGAGGAACATGGTGGGAGGTGAAGGAATCCAGGCCTTTGGAATTCCTCACTGAAATCACGGAGAAATAACCTGCCCCCTAACAAGGTAATGTCCCATCCCCTCACGCATTAATTAAATCTGTGAGTAATAAACATACAGCAGAAATTATGCCTTTCAAAAGTCTCGAGAGAGTTTAATTTCTCATTAGTTTCTTAATCCATTGTTTGAAATTCGTATGAGGGTGAGCTTCATATATAATACATACACGGTGATGTGAAAATTATTTCAACATGGCCAACATTAAAGTCTATTATTTATAATTACCTATTGATAAACTATGGATATTAAACTTAAAGTAATTAAACAATTGACATATTGGGCTTACGGAGTATTTATTTAACTTAAAATTCTTTACTACTTCAAAAAATTAAAAATTTATTTAAAGTGATACTATATATGACCACTCACCCATGCTATTATTCAAAGTTATTATTTCATCATAGTTATTTGATCGCAGCCAATAAATACCTTCAAAATAATACCCTATACTTTGAAAAAACAGCAATTAACATTGTAACATATTTTTATAAAAATATAGAACACCAGGAAACAAAATATTTAATAAAATCGAAAAACAGAAAACTTAGAAAAAATTTACCACACAAGATGATCTGACATTGTCCTTAATTATTTTTGAAGCTGAGCTATGTTAAAACAATGCTAAAAATTATAAAGTTAATTTTTAAAAAATTGGTTTTTACGTTGTTTTCTTCATTGAAAATGTGTAGATGAATATTAATTTACAGGTAATAGCATGTTTATATAACTCTAATAGACATTTCAGAAGTCTTCTTCTTTCAGAAGTTCCGTATAACTGAGGTCATATTGCATGTTTCCGTTGAAGAATTTCAAACCGTGCTCTGTGCAGTCTTAGTAGATTCATTATAACTATGACCTTTAATCCGGAAATTACCTGAAGAATTATTGACCTCTAAATTAGCAAATAACGATTCATCTGAAATTAACTAATTTCAAACTGCTGATTAAATGAATCAGCTTATTTCTCTCAACTGAGGGAAGGTCAGAATTAATCAAGAAGATAATGTTTGAATCCAATTCAAGCCAGAATAAAGCAATGGATTAAAAGTCACTTTCCTGGAAAGATGTCATCATTATAAAGCAATTAAAATGTCTTAAATTTCAATGATTTTTTAAATTTTTATTAATGAAAATAATGTATTGTGTTTAATTAGTTATTATTCTGCTTTTTGACTATTGGAGTACTAGTAAATTTTTAACGACATTAAAACCCGTGATTATCATGGTGTAAGACTTGGAGGACAAGCATTATGCAGATATCAGCCGAGAAAGTTAGTTATTAAGAGGCGATAGGAGTTATCACAGCAAAAAGAATAGTTCAAGGGAGACCCTGTAGATACCACAAAAGAGAAAATCCTAAATACTAAGCGATTCAAGTCGGGTTGTTGACACTTTTTTTCTGTGAAGTGTGTCTTTTTGATATTCCTTGCAATGGGGACATGAGAAGCTTCAGCTGTGACAGGGTATGTCACATAGGCATACATGTAAATGTATAGACAGCACATTAAAGCGTCAAGTTTATTTTGAAATGGATGAGCAGGTATCTTTGGTATTAGGATGAACCGTTTGATGAGTGAAGGATTTCAAATGCGAAACCCCTGTGTGGTTTGTTCTGGATATTGTTTCCTTGACCCCATAATGTTCTGACCATCAAGGTCGTGTGGGTCTCTGTAACTAGAAAACTGTTCATGCGTCGTTACAGTAGAAGTCGATATACTAGACATATTTATTAAGCAAAAAAACCAGTATAAAAGAAGTAGCTTATGGCTAAATAGCTTAAAAATAATTATAAAAAAATAGGAGAAATTGAATTTCAAAGAGGCTATGTCAAACTTTAGTCAGTAATGTTCAAAAGGAGAGTTTGTTGACCGTAGATATTATTCTAAGATTATTTTAGTTGGGGTTCGGTCAAGGTAGATCAGAAAAACACAAATTTAAAAAATGTATTTTTTAATAAAGGATTAACTGCCAACGTTTCGGCTTACATTGTAAGCCATCTTCAGGGCTATCATGAAGATGAGAGAGGACGTCCTGTCCCTAATTTCACATTTCCATGACTGAAGTTTAGTCAGTATTTTTTTACTGAAAAAATGTATATGAGTGAAGGTAAGAAATACGAAGAATGAGTGAAGAGCCATGAGGAGATGAACAAAACCCTTTAAAAGCTACTGAACCGTCTAGAATTGAAAAGACAAGAGGAATAACACTCTCACGGTAGAAGAATACGAGCCCGATTCCTTAGCCTTACTTATACGGAAATATATGATACAATATGTATATACATATGCTTGTTATCTTGTTATATGTTTACGCTCTGTGAAATATCAAATTCCCAGGCATCATATTAGGTAATAAATTAACATGGCTTATAAAGTCTCTGCGAGAAAGGTACTTCAATGAGGCGCTAGGGTAACTCAAGGGATCCGTTCGGGTCTCAAGGAATCCTGATGTTTTGGGTTCAAATCCCGCCTAGGTTTATCTGATAATTATAAATGGAACCTTGTCCTGATCCATGGGGGTTAAAAATGGGTTGGTAGATAGCCCCTTCCTCCATGACCCTAAGTAGTTGAAAGGGAGTCTAGCACTATCTATATATAGTATTATATATATAGCACATTTATATATATATATATATATATATATATATATATATATATATATATATATATATATATATATATATATATATATATATATATATATATATATATATATATATATATATATATATATATATATATATATATATATATATATATATATATATATATATATATATATATATATATATATATATATATATATATATATATATATATATATATATATATATATATATATATATATATATATATATATATATATATATATATATATATATATATATATATATATATATATATATATATATATATATATATATATATATATATATATATATATATATATATATATATATATATATATATATATATATATATATATATATATATATATATATATATATATATATATATATATATATATATATATATATATATATATATATATATATATATATATATATATATATATATATATATATATATATATATATATATATATATATATATATATATATATATATATATATATANCTAGTATTGAACCATAGATATATATATATATTATTTTTTATTGTGATTGCTAGCTTAATTTCATTAACTCTATGGTGGAAGTGAGGGAGTTTGAAAGACTGTTGGGTTTTCTTGTTCACTCCGAGGCAATGATACTCCATATTTACTCTCTATCGAGAGAGACGCGTTCTCGATAGAACTTTCCATAGGAGAGAGTGAGAGAGTGATTTTAGAGGGGAGAGATTGGACAGGTAATGAGGGTGAGAAGAGGGAGATAAAGGTGGAGAGGGGGGTTTCGGGGGTAGCTTTGGGGTGGGGGTCAGTTTCTGTCCTTCTTCACTGGGCACAAGAGATAGTACTATCTCAGTACTGAACTTAACATTTGACTGAGCCGTATCTATCACTTCATATCTCTACTTTAATATCCCATTTGTTCTAATTCGTTTTCAACTGAGTTCATACTTTTCACAAGGTAGTGGCTTTCTTTATATATATATTTTTTAGATTCGCTATAAATATTTTTTCTTTAAATTAAATTATACTAAATTCTCTTTTGCTGAATAAATTTGGACTATTATTACCAAGATATGAGTCATGATTTCCATATTTAGTACATTTTATTGGGAAAATAAGGGTTATAACATCCAATTTGATTCGAAACAATAATGTAATTTTAATTTTTATAATACCAATTTAAATTGTTACCGTAATGAAAGTAGTTAAAATTAAATATAGTTTGTGGGACACGTAAATATGGTTCTCATAACTTCGAAAATTTCATTTTTCTCTAAGACATCTAAACCAGAGAGCCTATTGCTAATCAATATTTTTTCAGAAATGTCCAATTTCATTTCTATAATTGAACCAAATTCGTTTAGAAGTTTAAGATCCATTTTTTTCTTCTAAATTTCTCCTATTTAGCTATATAAACATTCTTTGGCTTCATATTTTTTAAAAATAAAAACGGTGGGACTTTTCTAGGCCTTTCTTCGTCGTCTTTTTCAACTATTAAAAATTGATTTTGTTTGTATTGTTATTATCCGGAAAGTAATTTATATTGAACTCCTTAGCACCTCTGGCATTTACTTATACTTTTTTTTGTAAACAGGTTTTAATTTTAGGAGGAAATATTCATTTTTTTTAAGGTAATTATTGATGGGCTTGAAATAATACCTATTCTTAGTAAAACGTAAATAAATAATTGTTGGAGATTCGTTAGCCGTTGAGTATGGAGGAAATAGTCAGGGTTTCTTTAGAGCGTATTTTAATTCAGCCCCGATAATGACTTACAAGTTAAGTGAAACGTGGGCAATAACAATAAAATAATAATCCAACAATTTTGGAGTATTTTATTTTTCTGATACTGGCCAAAAAACTTACTAATTTCTCCAGCGTAAATAAATAATGGTATTGGAGTGTCAGAGTAGCCCATGAGATCCGTATTGGTCTCAAAAACCCAGCGTAAAATTCAAAGGTTTAGAAGGACATGAACTCAGACCCACTATTTATTTGTTATAAATTATTTTTAATTTATTTTTTTTTATTTCACCTGGAAGTTATTCATTGAAGATAAAATCAATTGTAAATGTCCACATAAAGAATAAAGCACTTCTAATAATTTATCAACTGAATATAATGAATATATAAATTCTTATTGCATTTAATTGAAATAATTATCAATTAAAATATAAATTTGTGTAACATTTATGTTAATTTATGACGTGAAAAAGAAAAGTGTAAAACTCCTGCTTTAAACGTTCTTCGGGATTTCCACGACGGCCATACATTTATGTATGAGGCTTTCCCTGCTATTCAATACACTTTCATTGGAACCTCCCTTCTCGAGAGCGAACAACAGAAAACAATCCTCCACTTTCAGCCTGCCTCGAAGGCGTCGTGCCTGCTCGATCTGAGGGAATGCAGAGTTCGCTGCCGCCATGGCGATGATAATCCCCACATATATCCTGTTTTAATTAGATAAGAGTGGGGGAGAGGAAAATTAGAGAAGATTGAATGTGCACTACATGAAAATGACTACAAAGAGATAGGGCTGACGGGGCCAAAATGGAGGAGATATGAAAGGAGAGAAAATTTTGTTGTTCAGTCCTCCAAACACCATTCCTAACCAAATGTATTTATTAACTTTTGGTTTTGTAAAAACAATAGATAGTTCACATATATTAAAATTAAATTATCATAATAGCACATACACTGAATAGTTATCTCATTAACAAGCAATAACCAAGGTATTGACGAGTTGCAATTTAATTTTTAACAAATTTCTACAGTGCCTTCTGAAAACAGTTCTTAATATACTTCACTATCAGTTGTACGATATTAAAAAAAAAAAACCCAAAAAAACCATCAATTACTTAATTTGGTCTTCCTACTTCAAAATGACGGAGAGCCACTAAACTGGGATTAGTAAAAAATGCTTCTGTGAGATTTTTATAGAAAGTTATTGATCGCTATTGTTAAACAATTATATTTCTTGCAATTTATCATTGAACCTCAAGTATTTTCATCTATGAATGTAAAATTATTGACGATATAAATGTTTTTATCTTATTTGTTCGCAGATAATGAACCTTATANAAAAATATTTTTAATATTTTTAAAGTGTCAATAAATTCTTTAATGATTAAAATGGATTTACTGTGTGAAGAATTTGAAATTTGAAAAAAATATTTTTATCGTTATATCGCAAGAAATATTGTGACTATCTTGCGCTTGTAATATTATTATAACGTTATTATTGAATTAAATTGGTGATTGTGAGAGAAGTTGTAAATATAATATAAACTGACAAAGTGCACACACACATAATTATTGCAGCTATCAATTTGATTTGGTAATCAATTATAGAGCAAAAGTAGGATTAATTTGAACAACTATGGCCACAAACAATTTATTAACGATCACTTTAATAATGCATCAGTAACGTTTGTTCATGCATAGAAGCAGAGAAAGATACCGGTTGCAACCTAAATAAATATAAAATAAATCGCTTAAAGATAATCAAAATAAAATTATCATAAATTAAATATTGAATATATATTATTCAAATTCAGCGATTCTCTTCTATCTTAGTGAAATACTTTTCTCGTGTTTAATAAAATATTCAATTAATGTTTAAGAAAAATTGTATTGTCATACCTTCCATATTACTTCACGTTTCTGTTGAAGTATACACTATCTTGATTCTTGATTTATACCCTTCTTTAGTAAATATAAAAATTAAGAAATGCCTTGCCGTAGGAGTATTCCAGGAATCCTGGAGGTAGTAGTGTCCTATGTTTCATCAAAATAGAAGCTAATGCAAGTTTATTTATACTTCATTTCTAGATTTAGACTAGGTTCTAGAGATCTATCCTATGCATCAATGACAGTGTAGCTCTTCATTAATTATTATTTTAATTAATTTAATCATTAATTAAATTTTAGTATTTATACATATTTGTCAATCAAAATTTTTAAAAAATTTTTTTTTTTTTTTTTGGTTTTTTTGGGGGGGGGGGGAGGGAGGTCAAAGAAGTCAGAAATGATTAAATATAGGTAAACTTAAAATGTGTTCAATTTCTTAGGCAGTATCTCACATAGTAAAAACCAGTTTCGCATAAGGCCGTATAGAGCAGAGGAAAAATGCATGTTTATGACAACAGTTCAATCGGATTTTCTTCAATTCAAAGAACAATAGTTCTCAATTAGGCCTGGCTGTTCACATGAGATACTCCAGGTTATACAAACAGAAGCACAGAAAAAAAGAAAAATCTAAATGTGTACCGTGACCTTTGGCTCAGGAGTCCAGAATTTCGAACACCAGACATTCGTCCCCCTGAAATCACTCAGTAGAAACTAGGTTATTGATATATGGACAGTCGATCTCACATCATACCAATTTTGTGAGGTTCATGAGTAATTTTTACTAAACCATTGATATCCAATTCACTGAATATATAAAAAGTCATTTTACTTTACTTCTGTATAAGAACTATTTCTCTAGTATTGAACCATAGATATTACTAGTCAAAACCACTTAATTATCACAATAAACCAAACATATTAATTTTGTTGTACATGAAACACCATTTTGAGACAGATACTCTATATTTTATGTTTATTTGCCTTTTATATGATCATATATGTTTTTTTTTGTACCGATTGTGATTTATTATATTTATGGTACGGTCTATCGATGTAACGTACAATCAGATGGCCAACTACTTTTTTTCTTAGATTTATATATACATATATATAATCCTCNGGTTATGTTCTCGTAGTCAAATGTGTGTTCTTTATTTGTGTTCTACCTTGACCGAACCCCAACTAAAATTTCAAGTTTCAAAGGAAAAGGAGCCTTAAAACTCATGATATAGCTTTGTGGTTTGCATCTTTTGTATATCATAAAAAATCTTAGCACAACCCTTCAGAACTATTCCTAAGATCTATCCTGTATAATTTATATTTTTCAAAAAGAAGGGTAAAATAAAGGTTTTATTATGTTGGAGTATTAATTTGTCATAAAATATTCTAAATAAATCTGAAGTAAATATACTACAGTAATTTGTAGCTTCATCAACAAAACATAATACAATACAGAGTAAAAACGGCTACATCCGAGGTCTTGTGATGAGTCGGTTGGTTTGATGACCTTCGAAGATGACTAGGTCAGTATTCATTACCTGTCTGTGAGACGCTGAGTAATGAGGCGAGATACAACAGTTCCATGCGATCAGGAGACCTCGGACACAAGGGACTTACGACAGTAAACTTAATCTGCCTTCATTAGCTCCCTGCAATAATGAGTCACTTACTTCATAAATATTTAGCGAGGGGCTTAAATTGACACTCTCAAGGGAAGTAATTTTGGTGCTTTCGCGAATAATAATATGCAAATTCGAACCACTTAATAGTCTATTGCCTTAGTTATTATCAAATCTACTTAAAGTACATTATACCTTATAAGACGTTAAAGTTATAAAATGTTAAGAATTCGTTAGATAGTATACGATAAATACATAATTACTAAACTAATCTGTTAAACAAAAATTTCGACATAAATGAGAATGATTTTTAAATTTCCTTTACTAAGTATAGAATTCCAAAAATTCTTTGCATTTTTCAATAAAATTCCCAATAGATATAAGGGCACTTTATTGATTGAGGCGCAAAACAATTCAGGTAGATGTGAAAAGTTTAAAGTCGTATGCCATTGGGAATTATATATATATATACGTGAGAAAGAAAAGTGNAAATTTGAATATATAAAACTTTAAAAAAAAGGAAGAATATTAGAAGATTAAAAACAACATCTGACTAAAAAATATTTTTAATATTTTTAAAGTGTCAATAAATTCTTTAATGATTAAAATGGATTTACTGTGTGAAGAATTTGAAATTTGAAAAAAATATTTTTATCGTTATATCGCAAGAAATATTGTGACTATCTTGCGCTTGTAATATTATTATAACGTTATTATTGAATTAAATTGGTGATTGTGAGAGAAGTTGTAAATATAATATAAACTGACAAAGTGCACACACACATAATTATTGCAGCTATCAATTTGATTTGGTAATCAATTATAGAGCAAAAGTAGGATTAATTTGAACAACTATGGCCACAAACAATTTATTAACGATCACTTTAATAATGCATCAGTAACGTTTGTTCATGCATAGAAGCAGAGAAAGATACCGGTTGCAACCTAAATAAATATAAAATAAATCGCTTAAAGATAATCAAAATAAAATTATCATAAATTAAATATTGAATATATATTATTCAAATTCAGCGATTCTCTTCTATCTTAGTGAAATACTTTTCTCGTGTTTAATAAAATATTCAATTAATGTTTAAGAAAAATTGTATTGTCATACCTTCCATAGTCCATCTTCATTGGTTTCTGCTGTTGGCCAACAGATGGTTTGCAGAAATCAATGAAGACGGACAATGGAAGGTATGACAGTTCTATATTCATTGGTGGTGGAAATAACCTTTTAGATTATTTAAAAATTGTATTTGTTGAGGTATTTAATCCCAAATTAATTTTATAACATAAATGAAAGGGAATAGAATAAAAAATCTTACTAACTCAGCAAGGACACGAACCTGGATCTCCTGCTTACCGGGCTGGTATGTTACCATTTACACCACTGAGGCTAGCCAGATAATTCATTATATTCCCCTTAGACTCCCAATAGAGTGCGGGGAATATAATGAATTATCTGGCTAGCCTCGGTGGTGTGAATGGTAACATGCCACCCCGGCAAGCAGGAGATCCGGGTTCGTAATCCCGGCTGAGATAGTAAAATGTTTTAAATTCAATTTCCTGGCATATGATTACATGTAGGCAAAATTAAAATGTGTTCAATTTCTTAGGCAGTAACTCACATAGTGAAAACCAGTTTCACAAATGGCCATATAGAGCAGAGGAAAAATGCATGTTAATGAAAACAGTCCAATCGGATTTTTTCCAATTCAAAGAAGAATAGTTTCCAATTAGGCCTGGCTGTTCACATGGAATACTCCAGGTTATACAAACAGAAGCACATAAAAAAAGAAAAATCTAAATGTGTACCCTGAGCATTTAACCTGTGACTTTTGGCTGAGGATTCCAGAATTTGGAACACCAGACCATCGTCCCCCTGAAATCACACAGTAGAAACTACGTTCAAAAGGAGAGTTTGTTGACCGTAGATATTATTCTAAGATGATTTTAGTTGGGGTTCGGTCAAGGTAGAACACAAATTTAAAAAATGTATTTTTTAATAAAGGATTATCTGCCAACGTTTCGGCTTACATTGTAAGCCATCCTCAGGACTATCATGAAGATGAGAGAGGACGTCCTGTCCCTAAGTTCACATTTCCATGACTCAAATTAGGGACAGTGTGAACTTAGGGACAGGACGTCCTCTCTCATCTTCATGATAGCCCTGAGGATGGCTTACAATGTAAACCGAAACGTTGGCAGATAATCCTTCATTAAAAAATACATTTTTTAAATTTGTGTTCTACCTTGACCGAACCCCAACTAAAATCATCTTAGAGAAGAAACTACGTTATTGATATATGGACAGTCGCTCTCACATCATAAAGTTTTAAGTGTGATTTTAAAATTAATTTTTCTGTTTCTAAATTGATTCGACTAACTAAATTTACTTTCAGGTTTTTTAGTATGATACAAAAGATTAATCAGAAAAAAATATGGAGGAAGACATAGCCACAAAAGCAACCCCTACCATAGGGGTGTAGAAGTTGGACTCTGGATACCGAGCCGCTCAGGAATGCCGGGGAAGGCCGTCAAAACTATTTCTCATATTGACCTGGAGGGTTCCGCTCTCCTCTCGCCGTCCGCTCCTTTAAAGAACTCACTTTATTTTGAAGAGGTCACCAGGAAATTCCACTAGAATTGAAAAATTTCAGCATTCCAACAAATAAATCCTTCAGGTTCATCAAGGAACTTAGAAAGAATGAATTTTATTTTAATTAAATTAAAAATCGCTTTCAAATAGGATGTTACGGCCCATTTTAACTATAATTAGCACAAAATAGTGTAGAATTACAATACTGCTCTATATAAGAAGATATCCTTGAGAATAATCCAATTTTCATTGCATTAAATCAAACAAAAATGCGATATGACCTACTGGGTCCTAGTGCTAAAATTTTCCAGGACTAGGTTCAATGGGCCCTTTCCCTCTGCTTATTATTTTAATCTTTTTTCTTGTATTTCTGTAAATGTTTATTTTATATTGACATCAAGTTATAAAATGTTTTCCCTTATATAAAAGTGTGCAATAAATAATGATTTTTATTATTAACATAATCTTATAACATTGATTAGTTTTCTGATTAGTCACAAGCATGAGAAACTCAGCCTTGTTTTTGCTCTTGTGTAACAGAAATTCTTAAATTCTTCTTCTTTTATGGTTTAGTATGGGTACACAGGAGCTGCAAAATCTAAGATGATTTTCCAAGTTTCATTAAATATATAAATAAATTTGAATATTTAACTAACAACACAGAGAGAACAATGAATTTTTAAAATTTGACTTCTGAAGTATGTTGGGGGGGGGAGGTTTAACCCATCGTAGTTACGTTCGAAAATTATCAATGGAATTCGATGAGATTTAAAATAAATTGCAAGCTACATCTGTAAATTAAAAAGGTTTTTTTTTTGTTTTTTTTTTTAATGTTATTAAACATATTCGTCAGAAAATTACATTTTACACATATTAAGTTTTTTAATTTTTTTAGTAACTGAAATAACAACGAAACTATTATAAATTTTGATCTCTTATTTTAACACCCTGTTTTTTTAGTTCGATCTAACCAAAAATAAATTCCTAAATGGATTCGCAATCAATAGACTAAATACTATATTTAGTTTGAAAATATTATAAAATAGGAATGTTGTATTTTTTATGCACCGCTAATAATAATGATAATGTTACTATTTAAAAATATAATATATATATATATATATATATATATATATATATA
>KZ808011.1:86565-103343 GCA_000696205.2 Oncopeltus fasciatus
TATAAATTTATATTATTATATCATTAAATTATATTTGATTTACATCATTAAATATGAAATGCTTTTTTTTAAGATTGATTTTGTAAATTTAATTTTATGTACAGTTTGGGTAATTAATTTTGAGTTTCTTTAGTTTGGTATAATTTTTTATGTCTGAATTTTAATTTTTAATGGGCTATTCTTCACAAAGTATAACTATTTTTAATTAAATGGGCTATTCTTTACAAAGTATAACTATTTTATAGTTTGTGAATATACTACTTAATACAGTATAATTAGAGTTATTTGTCTCAAAATTATGTATTTTCCTTTTTTCTCTTTAGCGAATTTTGAAGGAATAATTTCTCAGATCCTATCTTTTTTTTAAATATATAAAATATNAAAGGATCCGTTCCAAATTGGTTCCTCTTGGAGGATTAATCTCTGACTTTTGCGACTTGTTTCGTTGTGAAAACGACAACACTAGGAAACGGGACTGATTTCTATGCCTCTAGAGAAACTAATCATTCACATATCAGAGTGAGAGTGTTTGTGTGCATAAGAAAAGAATACCTCAGATCTCTGAGGTCTGGCTAAGCGCACATGAGTACCCTATGAAGAGGCTACTTATTTAATATATATATATATATATGTGTGTGTGTGTGAGTGTGTGTGAGTGTGTGTGTGTGTGTGTGTTTGTGTGTGTGTGTGTGTGTGTTTGTGTGTATATATGAGCATTCAAAAAAATAAAGGGAGGAAACATCAGAGTCATTATTTAGAGTTATTTACAGGATGAGTTGTATGCATTATATTAACTCTCACTATAACTCTACATTCTACCGGGTGAGTTTTTTATTAAACAAAATTTGACCAATAGAGGTCAAATAGGGGATTACATGAAATTTCAAGTGTATTATAAAAAAAGATGTTTTTCAAATAGGGTGCAGAACATTAATCATTTTTGATTAATGAAACTCAAGACAGATTTACTTAATGAAAAACAGCATATTTGAGAAGTTACATAGCGAAATTAAATGAACATACATTTATATAATAATACTAATCCAAAATTATGAGAAGTATAGGTTTGACTTAACTGTAAATTAACTTTTATGGGATATAAGCCACAATTACTTATTTTCCTTAACGTAATTTGTAAGGTAAATTTCGTTAATGGGCATAATTGGACTGATAGGACTAGGTAATTAGCTGGAATGTCAAGTGCGAGTATAAACAGTTTTTTCGATTAAGCTGGTGTTATATTTAGTTTAGAGTATTTTTATTAAACACAATTTTTTTTAGTAGTAATGAAATCATTTGAGAAGTTGTCAGCAAAATTCAAATTTAAAAGGTGGGGTTAACCCCCTATTTTTTAATTTTAATTTTGTGGTTAATAGGCCGACTTTATTCAGCTTGTCTCTTTAAAATCTCCAAAATAAAGTTTTTAATATCAGTTTCTAAGGAACTAACGGATCGTTTTGTAAAGTAAGATACAGTTTTGGATTTGTTTCTCTCTTTTAGAACTTGTCTTGGCGCACTACCCTCTCGGACAGATTGGAGTACCAAGGCCCGGCAAGGGCGGTGGGAAGGACGAATCCTCCAGATTTGGCCTGTAGGCACGTTCCCTTTCACATCTTCTTGGGATTCTTCCGTCGTGGTGACCTTCTGAAGCACATACTGTCCGTAGGACTAGAGCAGTGCTTTCTACTCCGAAACGATTGATTACAAACAACATATGAATGTGACACTCACTATAATATAAAGTGTTCAATTTGATATGCCTGCTTCTGGCTCGACATAATAATTCGTAAAAAATAACTACTGAATCACTTCGTAACATTTGTGTGTTTGATCGCAGTCTAGCCAATGCTTAAAGGTATTCGTATTTCGCGCAGTAAACCCACTTTTGTTTGTAAAAAATATTTCTTTATGGCACGTTTTCTTTTCTTTTTTTTTTTTTCAAAAATGACTGAGATATAAAAGGTTTCTTTCATTTTTGTCTTCTTGAAATATCTATCTCTCTCTACTTTCTGATTTACTCACTTAACAAAATCTGAATTATAAATATAAAATTAATCTTTATTTAAACAGAAGTTAAATATTGAACAACTGAAATATATATGTATAAAATATTTACCACTTTAATTATAATATGAAGTATGAAAGAAATTGTCCGCAAACGAAAGAAAAGAACTGTTCCTTTCAATTTCAGTCAAGTGGAAAGTTACGTACAAAAATTGAATCTGCGACAAAATAACCTCTCCGAAAGAGACCGAATTTAACCTCACACCACCATTGCTACCAACTGAAAATGTAATGTTTCATGCAGGAGAAGAAACTTACTCATGATGTAGTCTCAAATTTATAGAGTGCTACCCCCCCCCCCACACCTTACTACTAATTTCTATTATTTCAACTGACCTGTTCAATACGGAGGACCAGAATCAAGAATAAGTTGCTCACTCTCATGATCACTTTTTCACAAAAAAATTAATTTAGTAGGTGAATAATAATAAGAAATATATGTGATATTTTTTAAATAATTTATTTTAACAAATTTCGTTTGGCTTATATTATTTTATTTGTCACTTTCCTGCACTTTTTAATATAATTAATAATAAATTAGCGAAAAATGTTAATATCTTCTCCCTTGCAAAAACTAGAATAAATAGTAGTATTACAATTTAATACATACATCTATATATATATATAGGGTTATTTAATGAGTAGCTTATATTGATAGTAAGTCTTTGGTGTCGCATGGCTTTTTAATAGATAATAATTCTCAATTTCCCGACTAAAATAAATTCTTCTGAATATTTTCTTTGTCATAATAAAAAATTCAATTCTTTTTAGACGTTTAGTAATTAAATGGATTCTAGTTATTCCCTAAGGGGGATGTTGTGGAGATAAGAGAACAGTAAGTTACAGGAAGTTACTTCCCACGATTTAGGGATGCTTCTCATGGGCCATACATCAGCTCCTGGACAGAATATATGATTGTCTGTAGGAACGTGGAGAATTATGCGCTGGAGAATGTGTGATGTAAGTGTTGTTTGGATCGCTTTGTTCTAGCTCCATTTACAGTGCTAAAACCCCTTTGAACCAGGCCAAAGAGATTGAAATACAAATCCCACATTCAAGAAAGAATGCTTGCTCAGTGTTATAGGTGCTTAGAATGAGATATCTCACTGCAAATGGCCACTTCCTCCATAATCCTAAAACCTAAAAGAGAGGAAACTGGAAAATAAAATTAACTATTGATAGTAATCATTTTAGAGATTGTAGTTAATGCATCGCCTGGTTTTGTAGCAACTATAATATAATTTTTTATGATGCCTACTGATTTTTATATATTTAAGGCAGAGGAGTGAATTGGTTTATTTTTTAGGCATGAGCCTAAATTAGTTTCACATTGAATTTCGATTTTCCTAAAAAAAAATCCTAGAAGTGGCTGTAAGGATTGCAGCAGACTTTTCTCAGTGCTCTCTCGATTTTTAAATCCTTCACTACCTTCATATTTTACCAGAAGACCGCTAAGGTTCTTCGAGAAGATATTTTATGGTGACTGAGATGTAGCCTAGGGATGTAGAAGACTGACTTGTTGATTTAGGAGGAGGGACTTTTTTTTTTTTTTTTAGAATGTTAAAAAAGTTTGAATGAGTTTAAGAGTCAGCAACATTATTACTAATCATAAATAATTCATGAGAGGGAACAGAATAAAAAAATCTATCTGTCCTCGCCAGGAATCGAACCTGGATCTCTTGCTATCCGGGCCTAGTATGCTGATCTTTACACCACAAGGACAGGCTAGATATCTCACTCTACTCCCTCTTCATTTTGTCAGCATACTAGGCCCGGATAGCAAGAGATCCAGGTTCGATTCCTGGCGAGGACAGATAGATTTTTTTATTCTGTCCCTCTCATGAATTATTTATAATTTACGTGGGATAAAAAACCACAACCTAAATAAAATATTTAATTATTACTAATCACTTCCACTTCTCTAATCCCGACGACTGCCTCCTATCTTCACAATTTTACTCAGACTTCAAGTCTATCCGTAAATGTAAAGTAACTAGAGCCGACAAAGGCAATAAAACTGTAATTATGCACATGACTGACTACATCAATAAATATACTCTCTACTTTCTGACATAATCACATACAGCCTACCCTCAAAAATAGAGACCCCGCTCTAGCACTTATCACAAAATTTAACATCAATATTGAAAAATTACGCGACGAAGCACACAATGATAATTACACATATTATAAACTTATTTTGTACAACTCTCAAGCACCTAGATGCTACGGCCTTCAAAAAATCCATAAACCTCAGAACCCACTCCGCCCCATCTTATGAATATTAGCTCTCCTTATTGCAAATTTATCTTCGTACCTCAAGATTCTTAGCTAAAAGAAAACGCTTTTGACCTCAAAACAGTACATTCTCTTCGAACATGCCGAATTTCTCTTCACAATTATACCCATAGACAAAGCCAAATCGTTGACAAGCCTGGACTACAATCTACATATCTTACATTAAAATCCTCTTGCTTTGACTGACACGTAGTCGAAGTAGTTAGCTTGGAGGGAAATATTGGGAAATAATAAATTGATGGATGTATTCCTTATTGGCTGAATCTTTGAATTTCTTATGGATTCGCTTGGTCCCTTCGTAGATAGAACAAATATCAGAAGAACGAGTACGAAAATGAACTTGCTGAGAACGAAATGATAGGTAGATAACAAGTGATTCCATGGTTTGCTGAATCCCACGGAACAGATCCAGCAAGTCCAACTTGTATAACAGACAGTGCAGTTTCTCATAATCTATCCGGTAGCATTCGGCCTGACTTTGAAAGCTTGCGATACTGACGTTTGATCAGTTATTACCATGACTTAAATATTGAAATGTGCAGGATCTACCAGCATATTGTGATACTAAATACGCATAACAGCTTGGAATTGCATTTGGTTAAGGCTGTACTGCCGTTGGGAAACTTCTATTACCTGCAGCTATTTCAAATGATTCTTCATAAAAATAATCAACACCTATGCAGGATTTATTCTAATAATCTCATTCAATTATTAATGAAAACTGGATCAAAAAATAGCTTTATTTAAATTTCATGATTGAGACCATTGCTCAATTGTTGACAATTTTTTAGTAGCAATATTTTTCTTACTTATAATTTTAAATTTTACACTTTTATTATCAGTAGTCCAAAAATATTCTAATAATATAAAAATGACAACTACCTTTTTTTGAAATTTAATAGTTACAATAGTAATGTTCTGTTGAAATAATTTAATCATAAAATGGCATTTTTCTTGTTAAAATAATAAGAATTTTACTGACATTTAGTTCAAAAGTTACGTAAGATGCAGGAAGTAATAGTTAAAAAACATATTCTCTATTCTGTTTACAAAACTTCTGATGTGCAGTTGTCAAAGTTAAAGTTGGCGTCGTATTTTCACCTTAATGTTATTTAAAAAAATATTACAGAAATCCAAAAAATGTTCCTTCGATACAGTTTTTTTTTAATTAGATAAAACTTTATTAATTTATTTCTACAAGTTTTGTATCTTTTAATGTGCTGGTTAATATACAAAATATAAATTAATTTAAAAAATAAAATATCTTAGCGTGTACTTCCTTCATGGAGAAGCAGCCCAATGACAGAACTCCTAAATCTCTATTTACAATACACAGGGTTTTTTTNTTTTTTTTCCATATTATGTTTATGAAGTGTTGGCAATGAGGAGGTCACGCGCCAATATCCTATTCAGGAGGCGTGCTGGGTTATTAGGATGGGTGATACTAGAGTTTAGGCTAAAGGATTGGGATGCATGGAAAGGTCAGAGTGGAATTTATTAAAACGGGTTCTTCAAAAATACTGTGACTAAAAAATGTTCTTCGCTAGAACTATGAGAATTTCTTGCTACAGTAATGAATGATTGTATTTGAACTTTTAACTCGTATATAATCCCATTTATGGATGGGAGAATAGAACCTTTTATAAATAAACAAATATGGGTTCAGTTTCAGTGCTTTAAACGAAATTTAATGCCTACTGCAGCCAAAAAGTTTTGTTTTTTTTTTTGTTTTTTTTTTTGCGTGTTAGCCTTCCATTCAACCACTTAGGGTCATGGAGGAAGGGGCTATCTACAGGTTGCCACCCTATTTTAAACACCCATGGCTCAGGACAAGCTTCTATATTATAAATAAAAGATTGACCTGGGCGGGATTTGAACCCGCGGCGTCAGGAATGCGAGACCCGTACGGATCCCCTGAGCTAGCCTGGCGCCCCAGAGCCAAAAAGTTTGTCTACTCCTAACTGAAATTTAGGGTAATCCCCACTTTTATTTCTCCAATAAACCTATTAACTTACCACTTAATTTTTTATCAGAATTGCTATGCTAACAATATGATGAAAAAAAAAAGCTAATAATTGTTGCCTGTAGATCGTAAAAATAAAATTTACAGCGCAGGTAAACAACCACTCCTAATTGTTCGATTTCACCGTGTAGCTCTGAAAATAGTTCTTCGATCAATAAATATATATGTGTGTAGTTTCTTTACTCTATACTAAATATTATGTCCCCTTCATCCAAAACTTTTATATAGTACCACTTGAAATTTAAGTTCCCACCTCTATTCGCCCGATATCGCTCTATAATGAACTCTTATTTTTATGTTTAAAGCGTTATGACTAATAATATTAAGTGAAATAATTAATTTCAACTTCTATGCCGCAAATTTAAAATTTAACGTATAGTTTATTGTCCATAACAACTCTCATGCTCTTCTTCTGGTTATTCCTTTCTTCAACCCTAAACCACCAGAACCCTGAACACTCTTAGTTGCTTTGGTTTTATTATAACATTTGGGTATCAGGCGGTTTCCGATTAAATCCTAATAGGTTTTTGCATTTGATAAACACGACTGGATGTTTTTTCTATGCTTTTGCTCGTACTGTAGTTTTTGTGAAGTTCCACAGCATCCGTCTTGTGAAACCACAAGTTAGTACTCTGCTTAGTCTTCTTGTAGAAGCCCGGAACAATCAGGTAAAATATGCTTTACATAACATACTCAATTTTAATTTTGAAAACCCCGTTTTATATATATTACTGAACCGAAGTACATTAAAAATTACAAGTAATCCCACCACTAATTTTCACTCTTTTGTAACAGGTATTATTGAATACCAATTGCATTGACAATAGAGGATTTTCAAAGTTTAACTATAAATTAATTCCATAAAGCACGAGGTGTCCTAGCCCTCAAAAAACTGGGGGGAAAAATCCTTTGAATTCTTATTCAGATAATAATACTGCAACTGTAAACAAAACAAACCAATGTATTTAATAATAATCATACCAATCGGAATACGTCGTCAATGGTTGTCTGATTGAGGAGTGCTTTCGGTAGGAGTCTGTCATCCTCGGGTATATGTTCAATAACAGCATATAATTTATAACATATATGTTCATATAATCACGGTAGAAATGATCTTTCTTTCTTCTTGCGATTTTTGGCCTTAATACATAATCATATGTCATTTATCAGTTTTATTGCAAATTGAAGTGTTTTTTTTTTGTTTTTTTTTTTAATTTTGCGACTTCTTATAACTTTGTTGAAAACATCTCTGTGTAACTACTCAGTTGCATAAAGCTTCATTATTACTATAATACAGTATTAAACATATCGTGATTTTTAATTGTCTTAGTGAATTTATAAAATAGAAGTTACTGAAAAATCTTTTTATCATATCATTCTTGAACCTCATATCTAGTTCACTCATACTCCTGAAATAATTGTTTATTTAAATTATGCAAGTGCTTGCTATGGTTTCCCGCTTCTTACAAAAAATTAAATTATGTGACAAAAAATAACAGTTTCAATATTTATTAAAATGATTAATAATTTATTATTCAAATGTTTACCAAATGATTACGTTTAAGCTTCTTACAAAGAAATGAAATTATGTCACAAAAAAAATAACAGTTTCAATATTTATTAAAATGATAATTTTATATTTACCATTTCATCTTCCGGGTTGGACCGAGTCAAATTGTTCTTTTTTGCCGAGCTTTCGCACATCATGTGATGGCTTCTTCAGGGCTGAAAAGAGAATGAGAGTTGTAAAGAGAGATTTTTTAAAAATCCAGATGGTATATATTTACCATGTTTTATACACCAGGTGGTGTATAATCCCGGCGCGGTCTTGTCCTTGGGCGAAGTCTGCCTTCCCATTGGTTGAAACTGTGTTCTGGTGGCTGGTCTCTGGAGTAGTCAGGTAGCTGGTCACTGATTGGTTGGATCCTCTTGTCAATTAGCGCTGGTTTCCAGTTTTTGCTCAATCTGTATCCGTCTTCTCTGTTGATATTGATATTGAAAGCTCGGCAAAAAAGAACAATTTGACTCGGTCCAACCCGGAAGATGAAATGGTAAATACATCTGACGACCGACGAAGCCTACGTGAACATGATAATTTTATTTTATTATTCAAATGTTTACCAAATGATTACGTTTAATATTGAAGATGATTAAAGTAAATTTACAATTGGTTTAGACCTTCTGCTCAAGAATTATAAATAAATATCACAAAAACATGCGTTATTTCCTAGTCAGTATGCCTCTTTCTCACAGGCATAAATATTATGGTATCTATTAAACTTTTCAGAAGAAGGTAATTAGGCCGACCACTAACCCACCTTGGGGTGAGTTTTTGATGGGGTCGAAGGCTTTAAAGTGGAATATCCACTTCGTGATAGAGGGTTCAACTCAGCTAGCCTTCTCTTTACTACCCTTATCAATGATTTTATCGAAGCAAAAGAAAAACAGTTTACTTGCAACATGATTCTACTACTAATTATCATATGATATTGACAGGATCCATTAACTCCTTATTACAAATGTCACAGTGATGTTTTTTAAGTCGGAATAAGAAAATATTACAGGATTGAATAACAATAAAATACTATAAATATTAATTTTCTTGTGGTATTTAATCCCACGTAAATTTTAACAATTTTCAGTGCAAGGGAACAGAATAAAAAATCTAACTGTCCCAGCCTGGACTCGAACCTGGATCTTCTATGCTCCGGGACGGTGCGATACCATTTACGCTACCAGGACAAGCCTGATAAGTTATCATTCTGTTCCCTTGCACTAAAAATTGATAAAACACTATTACTCCAACATTAATGAATTGAGGTTTCTTTATGATTGTGGAGGTTATCAAAATAGTAGTTACATTCTCTAATCAAATAAGGTGTTTAAGCTCATAAGCACATCTTGTTCTGCCTTAATCTTTTGTATTTTTTGCAATAAGAATAAATTGCTTTGATTTGCTGAAAAGCCTGCTGTTAACGATCACCCCATAAAGATTTATTTTCCCTGTTTAAATATTTTCAATGCCATCGTAAGACATATGTAGTAAGACACTTATTTTGTCCTCTGATAAATGAAGAGCGCCGATTAAGAAATTTGAAGACTGTGCCTGTAGGAGACGGCTCAAAATTTCTGTGTAGCAGTTCAAAAATTCTTTCTTCCATCCCTTACTGCAAATAATTTTTTGGATCTTCTGTAATCTAGCGATGGTCTTACAGCGTCACAGGGGCTGTCCTCTTTCAATTATATTAAATATACTCCACGTTCTCCGATAAAAGTAAACTATGTTTAATGGAAAAGCGTTAGAAAACGCAGTATCACTTTTTTAATAATTATTATAATATAAATTATATGAACAAAGAATGACAGTCCGTTTAAATAACAGAACTTAAGTAGAAATATCACAAAATTATGTATTTACAAATTTTATTTGTCCAGTTCATATTGTTTTTGTTGTGATAAAAAAAAATTGCTATCAACAAAGAAAAAAAAATGTCAGTAAGTAAAAAAAATTTGTTTTGCGAGTGACACCACTCTCTCTTTCTCTCCTCATGTGACTTTCATTAATGTCATTTTTTCTATTATTCATTGTAATCGAATAAAAAAATGTTTTTATTTATTTTTAACAGAATGTAATATTTAAATAAAGGTTATAAAAAAAATGGAAAAAATTAAAATAAAGAGAAGTTCTCTAAGAATATGTTCTAGTTCTGGGCCTCACGTTAAGCTCCATTCTAAATGGTTTGAACTTCATTAATTGTCTTTAACGAATTGTAGAAAGTTTTCTTATATAATTATATATTAGATTTCTCATTGAGAAATAAAGCTATTCACGACAAATTTCAAAGCCTTCTCGTCAATGGTACATTGGAAAAAGTTCAAAATCATATGTATGTAAAGCTGTATAATGTAATATTTTTTTTATGAGGATACACTTAGTTTACTTCATGAATGATATAGCAGGGGTTCGGTCAAAGATTTGTTTTAAATAAAAAGAAATTGGTAGTCCAATATGATTTTATTTTTTCCAAAATTTCGGCCTGAATTTCAGGCCTTCTTCAGGGCTAGGGGAATAACAAAGAAAGAGAGTCATGAATTGCGTGTTCCAACCCACTTGCTGGGGTAATAACTGTAATTATTTCATTCTTGAGACATTATACATATGGGCATGGTTTTAATAAATGAAAGTTCATGTGAAAATAAAAGCAATGATCAGGCTGAGAGAAGTAAGTCGAGAGACCTGCGCAGAACAACTTCTGTAAAGGTAAAGCTGAAGAAGAATGGAGCCGCCGAATGCCCCAAAACCAGCCACCTGGAAATTTAATCCACAAGCACTGCCATCCTTCACACCCCCTCAGGAGGGCGTACTTTCCTACAGAGAACCACCCTCTAAAGTAGACCCCACCTCCTTGTTTCAAATACCCCAGCTAGAGATTGGTTCCTCATTACACCACCTTCAGCGATAAGTTCCATGGTTACCTTTCAGCATAGAAATTAGTCACATTTCTACATAATGCAAAGTATGAGAAATTAAAATAATAAAAATGAAATCGGTTTTACTCCTTCACGTCTTTAAGGTCCCAATGCATGTAATACCTAGTTGGCATCAAAATAAAGGATATCGCCTTTAACTCTACAATATTTAAGGCCTACTTCGCAGTCAAGGTACTACTCTAAACTTATTATTTAGAGACCTAAATTAATTCCGAAAATGTAAGTTATGGATTCTAGAGGGTTTAAATAAAATTATAGTGTTGATGGAGAAGAATCAAAAACATAGTTAAAGATTTCAAAACTTTTAGCATTTTTTTTTTTTTTTTTACACCAAGATCTATTATATTTTGTTTTCAGACAGGAAAATACCAAATCCCAATCCATTGACTTTAGGTGAGACCCCTACAACTCACAATGAAAATGTCTAATATTTAGACGTATTGTCTGATCGAAATATGAATAGTAGTGCTCACATAAAGGAACTAAAAGCAAAATGCCAACAAAAGCTCATCATTCTTAAGATACTAATGTTGAGAACGCATGTTGAACCTGTATAGAAGCTTTGTACGATATGAGTTAGAATATGGGTGTAAAGCTTGCAACTCAGCTTCAGACCGAACGCGATTAATGTTGGACTAAATTCATCATGCTGATGTGATGATCGCAAACGGCGCATTTCGTTCGAGCCAAGTTCTAAGTCTGTAAGCTTAAAGTCACAAGATTCAAAAGGGACATTTTACTTGTTACCTTTTCTGCAATATGTGTTCTCCAGTCCACCTTGTATGAAGGATATAATCCTTATCTACATCGGCTAAATCAAAATAGAAAATAATAAGATATATCATATATATAAAGTACACAATTTGATTCATTATTTAAATATGGGATTTCCCAAAATCCTTTTAAACTCATATCCATCAAAACCAAATTAGAGAATTAACCATCTTGTACAGGTCTTATTATCAATCTATCTCTTAGAAATACAATAAAAATAATTCTATTCTTCTAATATTTAAAAATAACTTTAAAATGCTTAAGGGACTTCCATTGATACCATGGTTGATTTCCTCACGACAACCCTCCTCAACATTCTCAATATGCTTCTATTAAAACCGCCCTTATCCGTCGCCCACCTGCGGATGCACGAGTAGGGAGATTCTCGAGCTAAAAAGGCGTCGAGAGGCTGCCAGAAAGTGCGCTCGACACACGAGACATCCAGATGACTTTTAAATTTTTCTTCGTAATCTCCGAAATCAGGCTCAATCAGCAATACGGAAAGCAAAGAGCACGTATTTTCACGATGCTTTGTCCTCTGCTTCGGATTCTAAATCTAAATGGGATTTGCTTCGTCATCTTTCTCTCTGAACGTCTACCGGATCAACTGTTTACCCTGCAAACCCTGACTAATTCAATGCTCATGTTTCTTCAGTCTCTATTTTACCTTTCCCATGCCAATTACCCAAAACTAGTGACCCATCCTTCAGTGATATAAACTTTTATTTTTCTTAGAAACCATAATGAAAATCCGAACGAAGGCTGTGGGACACGATGGTTAATTAATTTAATAAAATTACGCCCACCAGTCATTCTTCCAGTATTCGTTCACATTTACAACTTTTCACTACGAAATTCAGTCTTCCCTATAGCATGGAAAACAGCCATTGTTAACCCTCTAAGTAAAATCTTTACTCTTTCTTCACTAAATGATTTCCTGCCAATACCTATACTCCCTAATCACTCCAAACCACTTGAGAAACTAACTCAAATCCAAATGTCGCAGTTCCTGGAAAAAAAAAAACAACAAAAAAACAGCTCATCGATCCTTTACAGTCTGGCTTCCGACCTGGATTTTTGGACCTAGTGAAGATCACTACTAATATTCAACGTGAGATGAGCAAAAAGTAACAACCCTCATATTATTGGACTTCTCATAAGCTTTCGATACTTTCGATTAGCCCATGCTCCTATCCAAACTTGGAAGTTAATCCTTCTCCAACAATACGCACCTTTGGTTTCATTCTTTACTGTCGCAACATTCCCAAGTTGTTTCCAGTCTCGAAAAAAGTGCCTCATCTATCTGTCCTCTACCCTTTTCTGTTCCTTCATTAATGACCTCCCTTAAGCTATCCAGTATTATTCTTACTATCTTCGGTTTCCTGCTTCACCTATTCTTTCCCCCTTCGGAACGGAGCGCGGCAGTGAAGTTGATCATCCAAAGCGAGCTTGACAGAATCAATAACTTGGCTGTACGAAACAGATTAAATCTGAATGCGGCAATGTCAAAGGCAATAGTAGTCCCCCAATTAAGCTCCCTCCATATCCTATATAATTTTACTATTAGTAGCTTTCCTATTTCCTTCTCCTCCTCAGTCAGTAAACTTCGATGGTAACCTTTGACCTAAACCTCCTTAGGTTTATGCATGCTTCATATTTACCGACCCAAGCCCACACGCCAACTCCTTATTTCTTCACTTATTCTCTTCCACTTGGATTATTGTTGTTTCTTATATGGCGGTTTCCTGGGTGGGCTTGATGATAAACTGAAGTTGTTCTTAAACTATTTCGAACTCTCAGCTGTGCGGCTTGAATACAAATTTAAAGTAGCTATTTCAATCCAATCGCAGACTTTACTTCCTTGGTTCCTTCCTTTACAATACTGTCTCCTAATATTCTCCTTCTTACATTTATGAACTCCTTCACCTCCTCAGTCCGTTCACGCCACACTAGATCCCGTACCTCTGATCTTTACACCCCCTCTTATAGAACTGCTTCCGCTCTTTCCTAGCTCGGACAGCTAGCCTTAGGAACTTCCTACCCTCAAATATTCGACGTGCTCCTTCTCTTTCCATACTCAAATTATTCGTTCTTCGACATCTCCTATCCATCGAAGCTATTAATTCTTAGCTTAAAATGCAACTTAAAAGTTTGCAGAGTGATCGATCTTGAATGGTTAAATGATTGTTGTGCGCGTGTGGAATGTACAACGAGTAATCTGATTAGTATATTATTAATATGATGGGTTTGTGTATTTTCATGGATTTGCGTATAAGAAGAAAAAAATGAACCAGTTTAATTAATACAACTGATATTATTTCCAAAACCAGTTATAATCTTATGCTTCGTTTTTTCTGTATTTTCATTTCCCTGATTATATTAAGTATGTATGAATAAATGGATATAATGGTTATGGATAAATATGTTACAATGTCCGCGTCGAGGTAACGTTAGTATGTTCAATTTAATTTTCACTACATTTATTTTATAAATACATATTTGTTATTTTTTAACCAGAAAAGGCTTATTGTGAAAGACACTTTATGTTATTTAGGGGGACTCCATTAGTCCTAGAATAAAATGTATTTTCTTCTTCATATTTTTCTCAGTGTCAATTAAAATGAAAGTACATATGATATAGGTAATGTAAAATAGCTAGACATGAACAAAAACTACAATTATCAGTTGCTTAGACTACCATGGTCCTTTGCAATGAAGAGCACCGTAAGTTATTAAAAAACTAAAGAAACTCGAAATTTAAAGCTGAATGAGTTTGTTAAAATGATACTAACACAGGCACGACTTTGGTTGGAGTAAGCATCTAATTTAAAGCCTTTACAGATGATAACAATTTATTACGCCAAATTAAAGCTCAATATCAAAGCGATGGAAACCGATATCTTAAATTTCAGCTACTTTTCAGAAAATTGATTTTTCAAGACCTACTAAATTTAAAATCTAAATAAATATGTTCATCTACACAAATAAGTCAAATAATATTATTTGAAGAGAGTTTATATTCTGAAGAGGAGGGGATTATTTTTAATAATAAATAATTAATTTACTTTTCTTTTAAATTGGAGTAAATTATTTTCTTAACAGAACAAATAAAAGAATAAAGAATAACTAATAAAAATTTAATTTATTCTTAATTACTTCAAAAATTTATTAAAATTCGTTTAATAATTTTGAATTTAATTATGGTAATTAGGGTAAATACAGGATATCAAAGCTGACTTCTAGAAACAAATATATTACGAAGTACTTTATATACTAAAATAGAGATTTATCAAATAAAAAAGTAAGCCAGAGTAAAAGGAATACAATTTTTGACTGATTACATTTCTTTTTTTAGTTAGATAAGGGAGGAAGTAACGTAGTGTAACGGGAAAGGTACATTAAATTTAATCATGGAAATTTTAAATATTATTAAACAATAAATGCGAGGGAATAGAATAAAAAATCTATATGTCCCTGCCTGGACTCGAACCTGCATCTCCTGCTTTCCGGGTAGGAGATCCAGGTTTGAGTCCTAGCTGGGACAGATAGATTTTTTATTCTATTCCCTCGCATTAATTGTTTAAAATTTACGTGGGATGATACACCACAACCAAATTAATATTTATAAATTTAAATATTATTGTTTATATGTGGAAAACTATTGATTGAAGTATTAATAATTCATTTATTTAACACTTATTAGAATATTATGAATACATAGAATATTTATGAATGTAAATAAAAATTTACACTGTGGAGATTCGGGGTTTCAAAGTGTCATGAAAACTCATGTCCCTCGAACTATATATCCAGAAATCACTTAGAAAATTTACACCTTAAATAAGCTAGACGAGAGTATTGTCATCGTATAAAGTGTAAAAATTTACTTTGCGATCTTGGTTTCTCATATAGTAAATGGCACATGCAGTTTGCTGAATATGAAGTCCTCGTTAAGAAGTTAAGGTTAAAATAAACTGTGACTTTGCTCAAACTAATATGGCCGCAGGAGGCTGCTTCATTTGATGGATTGCTTTGGAGAAACGTTCCCCACCGACTTATGAGGCGAGAAGTTTGAGCGGAGGAGAGATTTATCATCTCAGGTTTGTAGAATACCCGTTGACCAAGCTCTTATTATAATTATTAACTTTCTTCACACGGTCCTTTGAAAGAAATATTTAAAATGAAAACTTCATCAAGAATCAACTGGCAAGATAATATCTCAACATAAGTATCATCTATTATTTTACTGAAAAAGTATTCTTAAAATATTGTCTTCCTTAGAACATGAATCTATAAGAAATTTAATAATAACATATCCTCCTACTGACGGATCTCTCATAATAGTCTAGTTTTTATGCACTTAATACGACTTATGAAAAAAAAACCACATTTATTATTCCTCAATCCTACAAGATCGTAAGCTGGGATTTAATGAGACAGAATTTTAAATTGATGCTCCGTTCATTGATCTAAATTAGAAAGAGACCTTATTAAAGTAGTCATCAATATATTAGTTGCGATTAGAGTTGCAAAGACAATGGATAATCGGTATTTATGAAATTGGTAACAACAAAGTATTTTTATTTGAAATTGAAAAAATTAAAGGAGGATTAAGAAGAGGTGGCGGGAGAAGAAACTCAAATTTTGCAATAATAATATTTTCAATATTACTTGACTTGCAAAATGTTTAGAATATATAAATAGATGTAAAATATAATATATAACGTTTATAAAATAAATGAGTAACAATGTAGAAATTTTTACAAATCTAGATTGATTAGTTAAACTTTTCCCTCCAACAGTAGTAATTTAAAACAAATTGTTCTCTCTTTTAATTAGAAAATTAAATTTCCTTATATTATCTTATTTCTATCCATCTTCTGGGAAATCTGCTTAGATAACGCAGATCAAAGGTTAAGGTCTTTCTGTTCATTTGACAAATAAACAAAAAGCAAAATTGACACAATTTTTGCCTATAATGTTCTTTAAATTTTTAAAACAATACTAATTGTGAAAAATTCACATTTCTAAAATTGTAAATGACGGTGTTGTATTTTGCAAATGTATAACTTGCTTAAATATATGTATATATATATATATATATATATATATATATTCTTTTTAAGTG
>KZ808011.1:146065-160210 GCA_000696205.2 Oncopeltus fasciatus
CGAGTCCTGGCTGGGACAGTTAGATTTTTTATTCTGTTCCCTTGAACTAAAAATTATCTAAATTTACGTGGGATTAAAGACCACAAAATAAATAATATTTATAAAATTAAAATTAAAAATAAATTAAGAAGAGTCATTTAAACATTAAAATGTAAATGGTAGTCATATTCTCCAAAAGAATACCGGCAGATAGGTCTGCTGGAATTTTTCAACAAACCAACAAAGCCAAAGAAAAAACATCAATGAGATAATGTACATTGTAGAAAACTGTTGTTAGGTACAAAATTCCCTGCTTTTATTTGTTGAAAATCGCTTAAAAAAATCTGTTTATCGTTAAAAATATAGTTTCATTTGCAGATTAATTTTCAGCCTAGAAAAGTTAAAAAAAAACCAAATCATAGCTTAATTATTCAGTAAGATTAATTTAAAGAAAAACATAATTTTCAATACGTAAAAATTATTATGACCTCTAGAAAATTGAATATTATAAAACATCACCTTCTTCCTCTTGATATCCTTTCTTTTTTTAAATATTTATAGAACCCCCCCAAAAAAAATGCCCATATAAAAATAATTAGGCTCCCTGTCATTAAGTGCAATTCTAAAATCTTTTGTTTTCTTATTATTTCTTTCAAGCACTTTTTCCGAGAAAATAATTCTGCAGTTAGAATACATGAGTTTCTAATAAGAAGAAAGCATTATAAAATATTTATTGGGAGAAAAGCTAAAGATTTATTTTATTTTTCATTTTTAATTGGTAAAAATGTCGTTTTTTCCATTATTAGGTACTTTTATATTTAATATATATGCATGTACGTGAGTTCATACGTGTATTGTGCTAGCACGAGTACGGTACTGTGTGTGTGAGTATGTGTGTCAATGTGTATCTGTTTATGGTTGAAGAAAACAGGTAAAATCATAATCAATTCACGATATGAAATAAATCGTAATATTATCTATAATAGTTAACCAAAAACGAGTAATACTAAATGGCGTATTAATGTACCCAAATTAATTTGATTGAGCAAAACTAACTAGCTGACAATCTGTTCCCTGGCGCTAGAAATTGTTAAAATTTTCGTGGGATTAAATACCGCAAAAAAATTATAAAATTAAATTTAAATGTATGTAACGAGAGTCATTTAAACAGCTTGACAATGTCAGCTCCTTCGAGCATAAGACGATATATTCGTCGGCCTCGGAGGTTAGACTCTCGAAACTAGTGCGGAGAATTTAATAGCTTATCAGACTTGTCCTGGTAGCATAAATGGTAAATGCACCGGCCCGGAAAGCAGAAGATCCAGGTTCGAGTCCTGGCTGGGACAGTTAGATTTTTTATTCTGTTCCCTTGCATCAAAAATTGTAAAAATTTACGTGGGATTAAATACCATAAAAAATATAATATTTATATAATTCGAACTTTTCATCTATTAGCAAATTGTTATCAAATATTATCAGAAAATCTGTCATGAGAACACCCTCAATAGCTAAACTCCATCTCAGTTCGCTAAAATGAAAGCTCTGTAAAGATAGGGAGCGTCATTGAAATTTCATATCCCTTCACAGTGGCAGGGCAATTTCCCATCCTTCCGGCCATTCGGAAACTCTTATAAAGTGAGCAAACAAAGTTTTTAATAGCACTTCTTTTCGGAGACCCGAGAGCCGTTCTTATTTCCCGGGTGAGCCCTCTCTCCTGAGCTATGGTAATGAGAATACCTCATCGTCTGTAATAATTACAATAGAGCAACTTCATCAAGATCCCATTTCCCAATCAATGCTGTTTGCTCATTTTCCTACAATACTGGACCCCACAGCTAGATCTGAGACGAACAGTAGTAAGCCAGGCTACTATCGTATTGTCAGAGTACGGAAATAGGAGAAAGGCGTATTAAAAAAGTATTTAAAACAAAAAACAGAGATAAGCATGGATAATAAAATACAGGTGTACAAAAAAAATGCGTGTGAAAAAACAAGAGAAGAATAGTTCTAAACATTAGTCATGAGAAGAATAAAAATAAACAAGATACAGTTTAGCAGTTACTGATCCCCAATTGTACAGAGAGGATAAGCTAAAATAGCTGGGATCTGAGGATGCGAGCGAAGGGGAGCGCTGAATATTTAGAGGGATCGAGTTCCAGAGACTGGAGGTTCTGATGAGGAAGGAACGACTAAATGCAGCGGATTTGTAAGAAGGGGGATAAAGGTGGGAATGTCGAGAACGGGGGAGAGTGGGACGTATGGAAGATTTGAAAGTTAAAAGATCATAGAGGGAGGGAGGGAAATGGGAAAATATGACTTGATAGAGGAGAGGTCCAAGGAAATATTGCCTACGATATGATGGGTATAACCATCCCGACTCGGAGTACAGCTTCGTAACGTGGGCGCTTCTCGAAGAACCAACTACAAACCTGATGAAACAGTTTAGCAGAAGATTAAGCCTATCCTCTAGTTCTCCGGTGAGGCCCCCATAAACAGTGCAACCATAGTCAAAATGGGTGAATATGAGTGAAGACACAAGGAGACTACGGATTTTAGACCCAAAAACAATAGCATAGGATTTTTTGACATTGAGAGAAAGCTTGTTTGTTATAGCCCAGGAACATATTGAATTTAGGTCTTCTTGAATTTTTTCGAGGGCGGTTTGTAATTCTTCTGGAGGGAAGGACAGGTAAATTTGGGTATCATCTGAGTAAATGTGATAGGAACAGTGTCTAATGGAAAGGTTGAGGTCATTAATATAGGCAGAGAACAAGGTGGCAGAGATGCTTGAGCCCTGCGGGACCCCCTGGAGAAGATAAAGGAGCTTCGGGGATAGAAACTATTTGGGATCGTGATGAATATAGTGATGATATAATTTTTTTTATAGTGGATAAATTTTGTATTTTAGAATTATATTATTTTCATAAACCGGTCGAAAAAAGGGATTTTTGGCCGAGCTTCATTCGCCATTCAGACATAACTCATTCTCCATTAGCCCTGAAGCCATCAAAATGTGCGAATGCTCAGAAAAAAAACAAGGTCTAGCCTCAAAGAAAATTCTATAAATATATTTCTGGAGTCTGTGGGAATTTAGGTTAACATCTTATATAATTTTATTAAATTTGATGATGTTTAAACCCTCACTCCATTCGATAAGGTTTTTTTTTTAGTTAATCATACGTCAGAAAAATCAAGGAAATTCATATTGATAGTATATTGCGAGTTGTGAACATATCTTTAATTTTTCAACGATTCTGTTTAGAACTGTTAATGAAGAGACGTTACAGCAAGATGTTAGAGCAAAATCTTTAACTTTAAGTACGTTTATCCTTTTGCTATCAGAGATGAAGTGTATGACATATTGTATCTGCTTCATCAATGAAGCCTTGAACTTGTTTCATTGCAGAACTAGGAGTGGCAATTGCAAGTATAATTAGAAATAATTTTGGAAATTGAGTAATGAAATGGATTAAGATATCGGATAAAATGGTTGATTGGAGTGATAGTGATTGAAAAGTGAAAAGGCTCTTCCACAGCTTACTTACTTACCGGCATGTCATTTACTTCTCCACAGAGAGTAAATGGAGTTGTTGCACAGAGTGACATCATCATGATCGCTGAGGGTTAGTCTAGAGACCTGCAAGTTGTGACAGGAGTTCTGGGGCAAACCGGCATACCCAGAACGACATTCCAATCATGGCTGCATCACACTGCAGTCCGGCATAGACAGACATAGCCATAGCTGCTTCAGGATTTTGCATGAGCTGGCATATCTTGTTGTAGGTGTTATGATTATTTCAAAAGAGGTTCTACAAGCTTAGACTTCTTATTTTCAGGTACATTTTCTTACTGAAAATTTTATGAGAAATAAATATTTTCAAAATATTGACACAAATTAATAAGCGTCAGTAGCTTCATATTTACTTATTTATTATTCCTGTAATTAGTTTCATGAATTCATTTTGTAAAGATTTTAAATTTTCTCTAATATTCATCAATATCATTTAGTTACAATTATTTTAATGACTACAAGCCACAATCCAATCTCCCTACGTCGGAAGCTAGTCCTTCCCAACAACACAAAAAGGCATTTCTAGTTATATACCTAATCCTTCTATTTCTTCTCAAGATCTCTCCTACCTCATGGCAAATATCATTCTAAATCAACTCATTCTTAAACCCCAAGCCCTTATCAATCGTCTTGTCCAATTCCTTCAAAATACCCATAACATCCCGCCTATAGTAGCTAGGGCTGATATGATTCCTCCTTCCCGAAATCCTGAAACCATTCTCCCTTGAACTCAAACGGAATTCTGTGATAAAGAAAAGGAACTGACATTAAAACTTCAGGATGAACCATTAATGTAGCCCTTCTTACTGAAACAAACAGACTTAACAAGCAGACACCACTTCCATATTTCAGGATATAACCTCGATCAAGATATAACCTCATGTCTAGACGAGACAGCTCATGGGGACTCCTCAATCCCTATTCGATCTACTATCTCTCATTGCGTTAATCCAAGCCTTTTAGTACTTGACTGTCTTCCGCGGGTTTCACATCAATTCTAGATTGTAAAGCAACATAATCCTCTCATAATTCCAAGTCCTTCCTTTCCTTCTAAGGACCAAGATTTATCTTACCTAGAAAGAGACTGGAATGCTAAAAACCAAATAATTGACAGCCGTTGAAGCAACTGAAGTGGAAGAGTTTATTTTTTCAAGTGTTCTTGAAGATTTTTAAAACAAAATCGTACACCAGCCGTTATACTTTCTTTCTTTAATGTAAGAAATAGACATCATCTATCTTTTCTATTCGTATACCTAATAATTTAAAATAATATACATAATATCTCATAATAAATACTTTTAAATAACTTTTTTTTTTTTTTAATAAATCTTTATTTATTACATTCTGTTATATAACATCTTGTAATTTGATGACATATTTAAATAACTGAAAAGAAAGTATTTTAAATTCTTAAAATTTTTTTTTGTTGAATAAAATAATTAAATCTATAATGAGTCTCTACTTCATCTACATGCATCACGATATAAATTAATCAATCATTAGTTGTTTTCTATCATGATACGAATAATCCTCTTTTATGCTTTTTTATAATAGACACGATTAAAAAAAAACTGGTAGAATGCACAATCTATAATCCTTTTATGGTGCTTAAAATATTTAATATAGTATAATAATGATGTTATAATCTACAAATATTGTCCTCTTATTTCATTTTTTAAACATTAATTGCCTAATTTTTTATTTCTATTTTTATACTTATATGTTTAGTTAGTATTATGTTTATTGATTGCAGGAGAGGAGGAGTTAAGTTGTGAGGCAACATTTGATGGCTGGTCGTGTTGGCCTCGGACTCCGGCAGGCTCAGTGGCATTCACACCATGCCCACATTTCATCGTTGGATTTGATCCTAGCAGTAGGTTTAATGAGACAAAAGCATTTATTTTGGTATAAAAAATATCTCTGATTTTTACAATTTTCACTTTCATTCTATTATTATTTTTTCTTTATAAATCGGTATCTGATGATTTCAGTATTTACGTACTAATGGGAGAAGTCCTAATTCATTTATTTCAATGTTCAATTGGTAGTGAGCCTGGAATTTCTTAATGTTTTCAAAGATCGTAAGAATTACAAAAGATCTAGTTTTGGATTTTCTCGCTCTAGTTATTGGCGCATCTCAATAAGTGTGCGGTTAGGGTTAGATTAGGGTTAAGCCCTGAAGTTTGAAGACCTGTACAAAGGACTCAAAGTTTTTACTGTTCTTGTAGAATTTTTTTTTTTTTTTTATTATTTTCTATTAGTAGTAAAACATGTCTATGCTATATTATATTGTGTCAGATCATAATACTAGAATAATNAATAAATAAAAGTTAAAAGAAAAAAAAAACATTGTTTTTCAAAATTCAGTGGTCAGTTTGTGATAACGCGATGTTGTTTGTGACAACTATTCTCACCTACGGCTCTTTGCCAGAGAGGTTTTCCCCAGCGCATTCGACCGGTTGTCTACCTTATCTCTTATCAGCTACTGAAGTCAAACTTTTTCTCGCTATCAGAAACTTTGTTGATAGCAACATACGACAGAAGGCTAACTACGTATGGTGACTTTCAAGGAAAGGGAGCAATAATAATTTCCAAATATTTTGCCTATTCAAACGTACATTACATACTTTCCTGAATTTTGTATATATTTTAAAGTTAATAGTAAAATTTTGACATTATAAAATAATTTAAACAAAAATATAGACTCAATAATAATTATCAACATTTATATTAATATTAATATGTTAAATGTTGAATGGAAGACCAGGCATGAATACATGAACTCATAAAAATCTTATTGAAATGACATGTCTAAAGTAAATAAAAATAATAATCTTCAAATTTGATTTATTATGCTTCTATATCTTATATATGTATTATATATTACTATATACACACACACACACACACATACGAGAGAAGGTCAAATAGTTCTTGGTCTGACCCAGAATGGAATAAAATAAAAAACGAAACATATATATTACATGTCTATGCTATATTATATTGTGTCAGATCATAATACTAGAATAATTACGAATTAAAAATTATAGTAAAAAAATTAAAGCCCTTTGATATTTAAAAAAATATTGCAATCTGCCCAACAAGGTGCAGTTTTAGTTACCTTTCTATACGATAGTACTCAAAAGATGCTAAAAGAGTGATTATTATTGTTACCCGATTATGGGGGAATGAATAACATCCTGCATTTGTTTCAGGAATGGCGCACAAAACTTGCACCGAAAATGGCACATGGTTCAAGCACCCAGAAAGCGGAATGGTCTGGTCAAACTATACCACTTGTGTCAACTTGGACGACCTTTCAGTAAGGATCCTTCTTATATATGAGTTCCTTAAATATATATAAGTTNTTTATCAATTATTTTTTTCAGTGGTCTGTGCTTTCGATCTTCAGAATGAAATTATAATTTTTACAAAAATCAAAATTTATATATTCTATATGTTCCAAACCGTCAATAAACAAAAGTTTCTAGTTAATAATATAGCAATCGAAAAATAATTAACAAATTTTTAAACAAAATCTCTAAAAAAGCTGATGTTAAATAAATAATCATCTTAAAAATCTATAATGAATACCTATATATAATTATTCATGAGAAACATGATGTCATAAATGCCATTTTGAAATTTCATTGCACCAATTGCATTTTAACCAACTAGCTCGAAAAGGATTCATGGCATGAGAATGTTTCCCATTTCGAAAACATCTCCAAAAACAGGAATATTTGCTCTAAGAACGTCCATCCCAAAGGGTCGTATTGCCCCAAAGGGACTAATTATTCTCTCTAATGAGTTTAAAACAGAACATGATTTCGTTGAAGGGAAGTTATAAATGTGGAGAAATGAGAAAGTTTTGGCCAAAGACTTAAGGGATGTTTATTTGTCCTACCCTCCCTGTAAGTGAGATTAGAAATTTAAATAAATTCTTGCGTGGATTTAGTCATTAATGGTACTAAGACTTTACCTGTTCCCACAAAACGATTTTTTTTTGTTACAATTTTTCTAATAAAATAGTCCAATGTGATCTAGCACAATATGATCGCAAACCAAGTTTTATTTCAATTTGTAGGGACAAACTAAGTACTTTAATTACCAGAACCTAACTCTCTAACTATATTCCTTCTTCTCAAGAGGTCTTTACCACTATAGGTACTATGATCTGAGACCAAATCACTCTTCATTTCTTTATCTCTCCCCGATTTGCCCACAAATGATTTGGACACACCATTACCAATGACCTTACCGATGAGGGCAGTAACACTTTCTGATGTCAAGTATATTATTAACCATTTTCAATATGACTAAACTGAAGTGAACATATTAAAATCAAGCGACAAGAACTCAACAGACGCCACGGACTCTTATACAGCCCTATAAATAGGCGCTCACAGCTCACAATAAAAAACAATCTGATCATCTACAAGACCATAATAAGACCAATCTGGACCTACGGTGCAGAACTATGGGGTGCCGCTAAGCCTTCCAATATCCAACGAATAGAATACTTTTAGTCCAAAATTCAGAGAGTAATTGCTAATGCTCCATATTATGTGTCCAACTCTACCCTTCATCAGATCTTATCTCCACCCGCTTCAAGCTCTTCCACAGTAAACTCCAATTTCATCCTAATCCATATACCCAATCCTTGTCGTCGGACACCAATCCTTAAGCTTGTTAGGAGTAAGGTGGATGAGCCTTTTCCCAATGCTCAGTAATGATCATTTATTTATTTTATTGTTATTTTTAATTTTTTTTAAATATTTACTTATTTAATTATGGTATATATATCTATCTAATCAAATTAGAAGATGTTAACTAATAAACTATAATTAATAGTTATTAAAATAAATAAATAAATAAAAGTTAAAAGAAAAAAAAAACTTTGTTTTTCAANATGCTCTTTATTTGGCTTAAAATTAGACATTTTTAACACCAAAGAAAGGTATGATACGTCCACGTAAACGACTTAAAAACAACTGACTTTTGTAAACAAATGACTAACAAACAAAATAGCGTTTAGAGATAAGCAAATCCTTCAATAGGCTGAGAGCGCATTCTATTGGAATTAAAACGACATTTTAAACTTGAATACCTGGTAGATATATACATATATAGATATAATGAATTCAAATACAACTTTCGTGAGATAGTCTTGGGATACTCTTTATATTAAATTCACTTTAATCAACATTGAGAGACTTAGACAATTAGAAATTATCTCCTCAGCTTTTTATTAATTTTTTTATTAATGTTAGCTTGAGATTTAGATTTTTTTTATTAATGTTAGCTTTTATCAAGATCCCTTGAGCTACCATGACGGCGAAATGCTAAAAGCCGTCACCCCGTATCACAAATATCATGATTTGAAAATGTAAGGACACACCACCCCACCATGCAATTAAACTCAATGTCAGCATTAAATTAATGCTAATTTAATTTTAATTTTACTTAATGTTAATTGAAAACAAAGGTATCTTATCTCGAGAAAAGATTTTAATTTTAACAGGACCTTGAAAATGACACGCAAGAACAGAGATTCTTGATACAACACTCACAACCAAACACACACGAGTATATATATATATATATATCTGTATTTCTAAATTCCCCAAATAATAACTATATTCTTTAGAACCACTATAAGCATCCTTAGCCTCTTTGAGTTGGACTTCGTCCTTCAATCGTCTTTCCCTTTAGTCCATTTTGAGATATTCGGGAACAGAAAATAGTCACTGAGGGCTAGATATGGGCTGTCTAGAAGATGGTTGATTAAATCAATTTCCAAGGTGTCAATCTTGTCCATCACTTTTGGGGAAGTGCAACTGGCTATGCATTTGCAAGTGCAAACTAATAAAATAAAATGTATTATAATTACTAGATAATAAATGGCAAGAATATGAAAATTTATGTGAATATAATTACTGGTTAGATAAACATGATACGGTATAAGTCCTATATATCGATCCCCTGCTTCATAAGTTGGTCGAGAAATTTTTTAACCTCCCCTCGTGTATGTACAAATTTATAGGCATTCATGCCTTTAAATATGCTGAATCGTGTTATTTTTTTATCTATCTGTATATAAGAAATTATACAGGGGAAACTGAATTACAATTTTAAGTATTCAATTAAGCATATCTGAGAAATCGTGTGTTTCTTCAGGTTTTTTTTGGGGATCTTGTTTAGATTAGGCCCGCCAGTTATTTTATCTAGTAACAGTTACTTATTGATAAATTAAAAAACATATGATTTATTTAATAAAAACTTTTTACACATAACCAATCATCAAAAACATTCATTTTGTAATACTTTTATAACCGCAATTACACAAACAATACTAAATTAAATAATATTTAAACATGTGATTTTATTTCTGTATAAAATGTCAATATAAAATAACTGGCGGGCCTAATCTAAACAAGACCCTTTTTTTTAATGTATGGCAATGTTGAATGAACCTAATGAATAACCTAGGTGGTGTACTTGATAGCATTCTTAATAAGATTATGGCAGAGGTAACCTTAACCCACATTATGTATAGGATCTACCAATTCCAGAGTTCTTTGGTTTGTATGATCGTATGTAGTCCTATAATAAGTACATATAGTGAAGCAAAGGTCTAAAAAAAAAAAACCCTCAAGAGAATCAATATGGTGGTTCTATCTGCTTCCCAATAGTTGTCACTTAACAACCTTAGAATTTTATTATGTAAGAGCTCCAATGCAAACTTCAATTGAATATATTTAATAGTTATTTAATGGTGTAAGAAAGATCAACTATTTTATTTTCATAGGTTATTTAGTGAATGTTATCATAGTTTTCGTCAAAAGAGGATAACGTAGTTTTGCTGATATATTTTGAATAATGATTCATTCTCCTTCTAGGCTTTCCTATATCAGAACTCACACTTATTAAGACAAAACTTGAATTATAGGTATAACTTACTCCATCATGAATTACATCATTCTCTTTTACATAATTGTCTGATACAGCTGACCCAATTTAAATTTTAAATTGTTTATTAGCCAAGAAATCTAATCAAACTTTAGAATAGGGGGCGCCAGGCTAGCTCAGGGGATCCGTACGGGTCTCGCAATCCTCACTGGGTGGGGTTCAAATCCCGCCCAGGTCAATCTTTTATTTATAATATGGAAGCTTGTCCTGAGCCATGGGTGTTTAAAATGGGGTGGCAACCTGTAGATAGCCCCTTCCTCCATGACCCTAAGTGGTTGCAAGGGAGGCTAACACTTAAATAAAAATAAAAATAAAAAATAAAAAACTTTAGAATATGACTATCTATATCATATTGTTTAAGGGAAGCCAATATTTCTGAAGCCTTCTCCAGGCACATATTGGATTTGTGCCTTCTCTGGCCTGGTTGAAAGCGCTTTCAATATGGAGTATTACGGCTAAGACCCACGTACAATTCCCCCCATTCTAAATTCAGTCTGCCAGTTACACCGGCTGTTATATTTTCTATATGCAAATTTATCCTATACAATACCATTGTTTCTAGTACTTTAACAAATGAACTAGCATGCACTGATTAAGCTTATATTTTTTTTTTGTAAATGAGAACGACTAATGATTATTTCTAAATTTTAGTTAGTTCACAATTATTTTCTAACATTTAGCCTTATTTACATACTTATGGAAATAGTATCAATTCCTAGAGTTGTATCTTCTTTTATCACCAGACAATATTGTACTCACCAGAGCTGAATGTTGCTTTGAGGATGTACAATTGATTGTGGAACAAGTATGTAAAAATTTTTTTTTGTTTTAGATAATTCCAGAGAAATATAACTATTTAGTAAAGTGATGAGCCTCAATAAAGATTTGTTTCTTATTATACAAATATATTTTAAGAGCTACACATTTAAAAAAAAACTTTTTCTAATTTTTAATTGTAAAATTAATGAAAAGAAATAATAGCCGTCCAAAAAGAAGGAGTGAGAAATTTGTCAAGTATAAGTACAAAAATTCTTTTCGCTGTAGTGAGCGTAATAATTTGTTTAGAATAAAGGACTGTATATAATTAAGCGAAATTAGACCAATAGGGATGGAGTTGAATAATATTAAATAAAAATAGCAAATAAAGAGCTTTGGCATTTTGTATTTGGAGTTATATTTAGTTTAGTTCATTGAATCCCGACATAGAATTGTATACCATCAAGAAATATATATAAGAAGCTTCACAGAAAATCATATTTCGTTTACATGAATTATTTTTCTCCTTAAAATTTGGTAAGTCACTTTTAAATTTGAATTGAAATGCTAAGTAAGAATACAACGAGTTTTTTCATTATAGTGGGCATTATATTTATATTACATCTGTCAGATCCCTGACAGATTCGTATATTAATTAATCTAAAAAAAATAGGAACATATCGAAATGAACCATTAGAAGTGTAATGGTTTATCTGAACCTAAATTTTAACTTAACGATTTATAAGTTTGATTCTCTTAAGAATATCTGACGTGCTTCCTTCAAATTGTAAAAGAAAGACTGAATTTCTTTACTTAGCGATATCGAAGAACAGAAGAAGTGAATTATTATAGTTATACGTGTTTATTTATTTTATTTTTTAAATATTTTTTATGTTGTAGACATTAAGTTCAGTTACAACAATTAAACAGAACAAAGAGTTAATTATTGGTGAAAGATATATTTATATATTTATTAACTGTTCAAGTACAAGTTTACAGCTACTACAATAATTATTTAGTTAGTCTTTAACAAACATTTCATTTTTATTTTGAAAAAAATAATTCTCTAAAGTATTTGGAAAGTTTCAGTTTTGTTAAAAATGCTATATATTTCAAATATGTTAGTTATTTTTCAGAGTGGATTGTTATTTTATTAATGCATTTTATCATTATCCCTTTTTTATTATTCTCTAAACGTCCCCGTAAGCCATTCCATACACCTGAAAGACTTGGTTAGTGCAGAAAAGCGAAAAAAAATTATGCCACGGTAATTTATTTATTTTCCTTAATAAAAAACTAATAATCTTCCCGTCTTTTAGAAAGCATTCAACGGTGACGCTATTGAACGTCATTTTATGTGATTTTTTTTTCTCCTTGGGGTATTATAGTAATCTTCCTTTCACAAGAGTTAATATATTATTTATATTGAATTATTTTCAGTTAGTGGAATTGTTTAGTTTTCATTGAATTATAGGACACATTTTTCAAGGTTAGTAACTTTTGGCTAATTGTTTTGTTATCATTATATCTGTTCTTTAACCGATGACTGATAAGTATGAAACAAAACAAAAATTAACTGGATAAAGATCTTTTGTTATTTGAATCTGGACTCTCAACAAACAATGTTGTTTCTAAAGGGTCATAAATTTTATAGGAAATAAAAAATGATAAACTACGCCTGGTGGTAAAGATATTTATTTATTAACGCTGAAGGTTTTCGAGACACAATGTCTCATCTTCAGGAGCCCAGGAACATTTAAGATGAGAGTCTAGTAATTGAGTCCATTATTAGACTCTCGTCTGAATGGTCCCTGGGCTCTGAGGATAAGACATTGAGTCTCGAATGAGCACAGCTTTAATTAAATATCATTCTTACTGAGCGGAGTTAAACAGTTTTTTATTTCGTTAAGCAAAGTTAGCACAAATCAGGCAGGTCATTTTAACATCAAGGAACGTTGGGATCCATAAAGGGATTAGGCAAGGTTGTATACTGTCTCCTACTTTATGTCATTTCTACTCAGAACTAATGTTTAAGTAGGCATCTGAAAGTATTAGTGATGGTGTGAAAACATACATAGCATAAATACTCTGACGACACCCTACTGATACAGATATGAGAGTTCAACATATCTTTGATGCTGTAAATATGGCCCGCGAGGAATTCGGAATGAAGTTAAACTCCAGAAAAACAAAAAAAATGGCTAAAAACTACAGCGTAACCCTTCCTATAACTGTAGACGTTATAGTTCTTGAACAAGTGAATCAATACAAATACCTCGGTAGTTGGAGAGACAGCAAAATAAACACTGATAAAGAAATAAAGGCCAGAAATGGATTTGTGCGATTAAGAGGACTAATGTGCGATCCAAATGGTTGCCTAAGTGTATGAATTGCCAAATGTTACGTTGGACAATTCTATTATATACTGTCGAAACATGGAAACTTACTACGACAGCTATGACCAGAATAGAGGCTTTTGAGATGGGATATACCGCAGGATGCTTAAAATACCTTGGAATGAGTTACAAACTACCAGGTACAACGAAGAGTAATCAAGGAAAGGGAATCACTCCATGATGTAAAGGTCAGAATAACTTCAGAACTGTGTGGCGTTCTAAGAAACAATAAATATAGAATTACCCAACTCGTCGTAAAAGGGAATATCCAAGGAAAACGTGGTTTAAGAAGGGCCAAGCTTTCTTGGCTGAGAAAATAGACAAACTTAACACTCGAGGCCCTCTTAAATAAATAAAATAAAAGGAGACAGCACCGGAAGAATAAAATAGGTGTTCCACTTTTCTTATATTTTTTTTTTTTTTTTTTTTTTTTTTTTTTTTTTTTTTTTTTTTTTTTTTTTTTTTTTTTTT
>KZ808011.1:197679-208463 GCA_000696205.2 Oncopeltus fasciatus
AAGTTGTGTATGTGTATATTTTTTAATATTAATTCATATTGTACATTATTATTATATTAGTACATATTTATTATATGGTATACTTGAGAGCACATTGCAAGATGCACGCTGTGCAGGATGTAATTTCTAAATAAAGTGTTTAAAAAAAAAACCATAAGCATCAAATATATTGATGTATTCCTAATTCCTATTTTTCCTAATAAAATCATTTTTTGAATAGTGTACTGAGGACACTTGGAAATGCTACATTCAAATTTAACAAATACATTCTTTATGAGTAGCGGTTGGTCAAAGATTCGGTCTTAGGAAACTGGGCCTCGGTTCCCAAGACAGATTCCCTGACTAACCTCCCATCATAAAGTTCAACGGTCAACTAAGTTACCTCCAAAATAAATCCATTCTTGATAGGTTCAGTAAAATATGTATTCTTCCTCCTTTATCGCAACCGGTTTCGCAGCTATTATAGCATCTTCAGGCAGGTCATATACGGTAACACAGAAAGCAACTCTGTTTCTCAGTACTGGCACAACCGAGGGTACTGGCAGTCTTAGACAGGAGGGTCGGGAGTCCACTCTTCCCCGTGGCCTACCCCTTCCACCTTCTGCCTCCTCGGCAGTACCAGGCTTACCAACGGTATCACCTCGTCATTGCACATTCAGACATTGGTCTCCTCTAATCATGCTAGCCTTTCTTATCTCCGCCTTCTCCAAGAAGTCCAATCTAGCCCTCGAGGAGAAGTCGCAACAAAGTTCTAAACAAACAGGAATACTACACCTTTTACTGGACCTACCGAGTTCCTAGCCTTATAACAGTATCCCTCCTTTGACTAAACGAATCCACTTTTTGTTCCAGGTCGCTGAGGTGCCCCCGAAATACCCTTCACATGAACCTCTTCACGGCGTTCGCGTTCAACAACCTCCTCTGGCTGCTCTGGTACAGGCTCGTAATTCCCTTTCCAGATGTGATACTCGACAACGGGGTATAGTCACACCATATCTCATGTACTTTCTGTCTCCTCCATTTTTTCTAGAAGTGATATTTCACTACTTAAAACAAAAAATGCAAATTGTCTTCTTCAGGGTGTCTCAAAACATTAGAGTGTAGTAACTTGTGTCCGAAAGCGTGATTGATATCATCAGACTTCGAACAATTTCAATGCTATTTATAATTCTTATTTCAAAATAACAAACTCTTCATTTTTTTTTTCTTATCAAAATTAACTCTATCAATTTGATTGAAACTTCATTCATTTATTAAAGGAAGACCCTTATGTGTCTCTACAAATCCTAGTAATGTATATAATTAAAGATTCCAAATTCGATGATCGAGCTTAAATCGGAATGAATTGTTAATGGCTGGGATTGAGAAAGTAAGTGGCTGGGGGGGAGGGGAATTGAGAAAGTAAGAAGGGAGAGAGGGGAGCTTTAAGATTTTAATAAGGAACAAACTTAAATGTTTTCATGTCGTTGTTATTGTCAGTGTCATAAAAAACCATCGAAAAAAACAGGTGTAAAGTAAAATTTTATTTATTATATTAGAATTTATTTAGCTGTATTGACCAATATAATAATAAAAAAGTATTAATTGTTATTTAAATCCACATGAAATTCTTTCAAGCTCCTGAGGATGATCCATTAGGGTCCTTTGACATACGTCTTTACGTATGAACAAAAAATATAGATTTTGTGGGGAAGACATGTGGTTTTTTTTAATACATGTTTTTGTTGTGGTATTTAATCCCAAATAAATTTTAAACAATAAATGCAAGGGAATAGAATAATAAATCTATCTGTCTCAGCCAGGGCTTGAACCTGAATCTCTTGCTATCCGTCCAAGTGCATTATCCTATTACACGACCGATAATAGGTAACCACTACCTAGACCAGATAACTTGTTAAATTCCCCGCACTTCTGCCGGGAGTCTAAACCTCCAAAAAGGCTGTTATTATCAAGCTTTTTTTTTTTTTTTTTTTTTTTGCTGTGTTAGCCTCCCTTGCAACCACTTAGGGTCATGGAGGGAGGGGCTATCTACAAGTTGCCACCCCATTTTAAACACCTATGGCTCAGGACAAGCTTCTTTTTTATAAATAAAAGATTGACCTGGGCGGGATTTGAACCCGCGGCGTCAGGATTGCGCGACCCGTACGGATACCTTGAGCTAGCCTGGCGGCCCAATCAAGCTATTTATTTGACTCTCATTGTTTGTTTTTATTTATTTTTATAAATATTGTTTTTGTTGTGATATTTAATCCCACATACATTAATACTGTGTGTAATAGGCTAACGCGCTTGCCAGGATAGCAGGAGATCCAGGTTCGAGCCCTGGCTGAGACAGATACATGTATTTTTTATTTACTTATAAAGAAAACTCCCAATCCGGCTTAAGAAATAAGGAAAAATGGTTTTTTTTTTTTTTTTTGGTCATGTTTAAAAAAATAACGTCATGCCATATTTAGCTATCATTCTAGAGCTAAGGGCTTTAAGCTATAGCCATCGGTAGGTGGGCTTGATAAATGGCAAACATGAATGAGCAGTATGATGTAATGCGCAGGTCTGGTGTCAATTCCTCCATGTCGTCTTGCACTACTTCTTGCTGAGCTGCTACGCCTGGATGTTGGCAGAAGGTCTGTATCTCCACACTCTTCTTGTCGCGGCATTCACCAGTGAGCAACGTCTTGTGAGGATTCTCACCATCTTCTCTTGGACGGCACCGTTCTTCTTCATCTCTCTCTACACCATTCTCAGGCTGGCTTCTGGTGACACCGCCCAGTGAGTACTTTAGTTCCATTTTCATGCTTATGCAATCTACCTTTCGATCAATATTATTGAAAAATTTGCTTTCATAATCAATTTAACTTTTTGTATAACTACCCCCCCCCCCCATTTCGAATCCTGAATTTAACATATCTATTGTTAACTAGGAAACGAGGATTTATGATGCTTCTTAGAAAGCTGCAGGCCTATTCACTTTGCTTAAAATAAGTATATATTTTACTTCACTTTGCTTATTAAAGGTATATATTTTACTTCACGAATCTGCCAGATAAATATTAAGATGTAACTTTATAAATATTATTTATTTTGTGGTCTTTAATCCCACGTGAATTTAGATAATTTTTAGTGCAAGGGAACAGAATAAAAAATCTAACTGTCCCAGCCAGGACTCGAACCTGGATCCCCTGCTATCCGGGCCGGTGCATTTACCACTTATGCTACCGAGACAAGTCTGATAAGTTATTAAATTCCCCGCACTAGTGTCGAGAGTCCAACCTCCGAGGCCGACGAATATATCGCTCATGCCCGGAGGAGCTGACATTGTCAAGCTGTTTAAATGACTCTTCTTAATTTAATTTTAATTTTAATTTGGTTGGACTCTCGACACTAGTGCGGGGAATTTAATAACTTATCAGACTTGTCTCGGTAGCATAAGTGGTAAATGCACCGGCCCGGATAGCAGGGGATCCAGGTTCGAGTCCTGGCTGGGACAGTTAGATTTTTTATTCTGTTCCCTTGCACTAAAAATTATCTAAATTAAGATGTAACATTCATTTCATATCATACATTTAATAGTGTCCATATATTAGAAGACATACCTTTCTTATATAAATTGTTAGATTGTAATATTTATTCTTCGTCCTTCTTTCCAAGCAATCTCTTTTATACATTTTCATGTTAACATGGAAAATTATTTAAACTGTTCAAAATGCCAAGAGAGAAGGAATGTTTCTAGAGAATCCATATCATTTCTAGGTCATTTTAATTCAAGATCAGTTTGGATTCCACGAAAATCGTTCTTCAACGAGAGTTAATATTCATTCTCTATTAAAAAGACGTAGATAATGAGAAATTAGAAAGAATACATTTAAAACTATATAAGAAACGGCTTACCTATTTAATCAAGTTTAATTTAAGTTTTTGAAAATATGTAGGCCATTTTTACGCATGCTGTATGACTCCTCTAGTTTTTTAGCTTATCGCAGGCAAGCACGTGAGCTTTTCTTCAGTGCCAGTAAAAATTATATGCCGACAGCGTCTTTTAAACAATTGTAATTAAACCGGACTAGATGGGTTCAATTCCTTAAATTGTTTTATTTATACGTAGTTTTACTACCCTGTAGCATGAGATACAGATCTACATATCGCTCACCCTATTTTATTTATGACACCTTTATATGAGTTTTAATCATGGATAGTTTATGGGACAGAATGGCTACTTCAGATAGATACTTCCCACTGAGCGGACTTCTTCATGTTCCAGATGCTGGATCGACGAGAGTGACTACAGCAGTGTCCTGGTGGTTCTCGTGGTGGCTTCCATGGGTCTGAATCTCATCTTCCTCTGCAACATCGTGAGGGTGGTGGTGGGGAAACTCAGAGCCGGCCCCAGCCAGTCTTCCAGGCCTTCCAGGTAGATGTCATCTCAGACAAGTAATTCTCCTGGGGGGCATATAAGTACGGCAATCGGTCAAAATATGTTTTACTTTAATTTGAATTTAGTTCTCTAGCTCTAATGAGCTAGGCAAAATTATCTCTACCTCAGCCAGGGATCGAACCCGGGATTCGAAGAAATGTGGCATTACATTACTACAATTATTATCACATGATTTGAATGTTTTATTATATTCCTCTATATATATAAAGTGAAAAACTCAAAAAATACTTTCTTTTTTTTTTCAATAAAATATCTTAAGACTGACTGCAAATGTGATGCATCTAACTGCACTCCTTCGAGATTTTAAAATCTCGTAAGTCCAAGACCTCATATCTACTCGCTTACACTTTTACATAATAAGNCTTTTTTTTCAATTGCAATGAAAAGCTTAGTGCATTGTTATCTGCCAATGTTTTCTGCATCATAACTTCTATCTAAAATAAATCTAAAAACACTTTAGAGTAGTTGCATATCATTGCACGACAAAAAATTCGTAGGTAAAGCCACACTCATGTTGGTCCGATTTTGCTTAGTAAATAACTTCACTCTTTTTTTTTTAAATTAAAATATGTATGTCAACTTTCACCACTAATTATGTTCTATATACAGTTAATTAAAAATTCAGATTAATCCGACTCATACATGCTTAATTTAGCTGTAGTATAATATTTATTTTCATTACTTTAAACTATATATCTATTAGACCCACGGCAGCGGGTCATATTAGACGAACAGCTAGCCCTAGGTATTTTTTGACAAGCTATGGATAGTAACAAATCCAGTGATTAGTGATTAGTTCACTTTATTTTCGATGGACTCATTGAAAATAATAGAACTTTTGTAATTGCCATGTTAGAGTGAGACCTCACTTTCTCTGTTCTTTGCTTTCAAAGAGTAAAGAAATGACATGCCTTCTGGCCAGCGACCATTGGGGTGACCATTCTACGCTTCGGTCACAAATCTTACTACCAATATAATAGACATAATTTTCCACAGGTTAGAGGTCAAGACTCCAATCGTAATTATTTGGCTCTTGGAACCCTCTATGGGGCATTATTATCCAAAACAAAATTTTCCACGTTGCCTTCGATACATATACTAAAAATTAATTATTGTACGTAAGCAAATAAGTTATAATAAAATTATTTTTTTAAACATAATTTTACGAGTGACTCATGACTTTTTATATTCTACTCTCACTTTATAAACTGCATTAACACTGGAATTATGTTACACAATAGACCTAGGTATTGTTTGTTAATCGTCACTATTTTTAGAAGAGGCTTCCCTGGTACTGAATACTGTAAGCAGAAGAATGGTTCGAGATTTCTGTTCCACCGAACTTAGACCACCATAGAAAATAATTAAATTTAAGATAAGAAAGCAGTATGAGGGAACAATGGCATGTCTGTTTACCACAGAGTCAGTAAATAGGGGTTTAAAATGGCCCACAAGTGAGTTATGGAAGTCCATTGCCGCGCGGTCTAGCGCAATCACTAACAAACACTTAGTATTTGCTGATAACCATAGATAGAGCTGGATAATTTCTTGAAGAGATATATTGATTTATACAAATTTTTCCTTACTCTCTTTCACAATTTCAATTGATTAATTTGGTCACACTACAATTTCATTTGTGTTAAGATAGATAATACTATTGCCTAAATTATTAAAAATAAAAATTCACAACTAAGTAAATAATTATAAGATTTTTTTCATAGATATTTAGAAACATTTTTGTTTCCTCTGATCGACATTCTAGATTCCAAATATATGGGCATTGAAATATATGCGTTTAATGGTATTTGTGTATGTGAGTGTTTAAGATTTCTTCAATATGAGCTTTAAAAAAAAATGTAAATCTCAAGTCAGTTCCCTATACTATCCTAGGATACCAAGCGCTCAGGATATAAGCAAGGAGAGCCCAACTTGATTAAATAATCTATCTGTGTAAAGGTGCAAACATAATCTAATTCTGGAGAATGCTTTAATCAGTGTGTAAAGCACGGCTTTTGCAAAGACTGTAAGAAAGATGGCGTGCAGGGCACTGCTGCAAGCGTTGAGGGCGACTCTCCTACTCCTGCCACTGCTGGGCCTCAACTATCTGCTGACACCCTTCAGACCGCCGACAGGGAATCCATGGGAGGGCTACTATGAGATCACTTCTGCCGTCACAGCCTCCTTTCAGGTAATCTCGCTATACAAATCAGTAAAGAGTAAAGTACAGAACCNAAATATATTATACTATTTATAAATATTGTTTTTGTTGTGGTATTTAGTACCACATAATTTTTAAACAATAAATGCAAGGGAATTTAATAAAAAATCTATCTGTCTTAGTCAGGGCTCGAGCCTGGATCTCCTGCTATCCGGGCAAGCGCGTTAGCCTTTTACAACTCTGAGACTAGCCAGATAACTTATTAAATTCCCTGCACTCCTACCAGGAGTCTATACCTCCGAGAAAGACGAATGCATCGAACCCTGGCTGAGACAGATATAGTTTATATTCTATTCCCTTGCATTTATTGTTTGTGGGATTAAATACCACAACAAAAACAATATTTATAAAAATAAATAAAAACAAATAACATGAGTCAGCTCCTTCGAGCATAAGACGATGTATTCGTCTTTCTCGGAGGTTTAGACTCCCGGTAAGAGTGCGTGGAATTTAATAAGTTATCTGGCTAGTCTCGGTGGTACAATTGGCGAGCACGCCAGCCCGGATAGCAGGAGATCCAGGTTCGAGCCCTGGGTGAGACAGATAATTTTTTTATTATATTCCCTTGCACTTATTGATTAAATTGTTTATTGAAATATTATCATATTGTGGTTAACTCTCTTTTTCGTGGCTTACTTAAATTGACAGAATTAATGGAATAGAATGCTCATTATGGTTGGACCATTTAAAATTGTAAAATTCAGTTGATTATTTAAAGAACAAAATTTTCTTAGTCATAAAAGCTAGACGAGCTAAATATCAATAATATATTGACTTATAAATATAAGTGTAATTAGGCTAAATCTGACAAAATTGTCAAGGAAGTTATCATCGAATTGTGGTATAAGAATTTTGTAAATCACATCTGATGGTGAAGCCATTCACAGATGTCTCCTAGATAAAATCTCCTGATTAACGGAGGCGCATCAATCTTTTTTGCATTTCACTATGAGAAAAGATGAGCAAACCTTTGAATTTTTTATAGGTACAGAAACCTCATTAGGTTGGGCCAAGGAGTGGGAGTTCAACTACCCCGAAGTTTATGGTCACATAATTATATTTTATATTGTGACCACATTTCTTCAACTTTCTTTTACTCCGATTATGTTAAAAATTTAAATGCTTAATTAAATATAAGTCTAAAATTTAATGAAATACACCTCATAAGAATATTCCCATTATAAAAAGTGTGTGTGTGTGTGTGTGTGAGTATTAAGCTGCAAGCTCTATTTACGATATCGGCTACACAGACTATAAACTTTGGATTTACAATCCATCTTTGTAGGTTACTTATTTTATATGTGCTAGATCAAAATACTGCTAAGGATTCTATTTTTTTACAGCTAAAGTGACTAAACAGTTAAACAATATAACTATTTTCGCATTAACACTGGAATTATGTTACACAATAGACCTAGGTATTGTTTGTTAATCGTCACTATTTTTAGAAGAGGCTTCCCTGGTACTGAATACTGTAAGCAGAAGAATGGTTCGAGATTTCTGTTCCACCGAACTTAGACCACCATAGAAAATAATTAAATTTAAGATAAGAAAGCAGTATGAGGGAACAATGGCATGTCTGTTTACCACAGAGTCAGTAAATAGGGGTTTAAAATGGCCCACAAGTGAGTTATGGAAGTCCATTGCCGCGCGGTCTAGCGGAATCACTTACAAACACTTAGTATTTGCTGATAACCATAGATAGAGCTGGATAATTTCTTGAAGAGATATATTGATTTATACAAATTTTTCCTTACTCTCTTTCACAATTTCAATTGATTAATTTGGTCACACTACAATTTCATTTGTGTTAAGATAGATAATACTATTGCCTAAATTATTAAAAATAAAAATTCACAACTAAGTAAATAATTATAAGATTTTTTTCATAGATATTTAGAAACATTTTTGTTTCCTCTGATCGACATTCTAGATTCCAAATATATGGGCATTGAAATATATGCGTTTAATGGTATTTGTGTATGTGAGTGTTTAAGATTTCTTCAATATGAGCTTTAAAAAAAAATGTAAATCTCAAGTCAGTTCCCTATACTATCCTAGGATACCAAGCGCTCAGGATATAAGCAAGGAGAGCCCAACTTGATTAAATAATCTATCTGTGTAAAGGTGCAAACATAATCTAATTCTGGAGAATGCTTTAATCAGTGTGTAAAGCACGGCTTTTGCAAAGACTGTAAGAAAGATGGCGTGCAGGGCACTGCTGCAAGCGTTGAGGGCGACTCTCCTACTCCTGCCACTGCTGGGCCTCAACTATCTGCTGACACCCTTCAGACCGCCGACAGGGAATCCATGGGAGGGCTACTATGAGATCACTTCTGCCGTCACAGCCTCCTTTCAGGTAATCTCGCTATACAAATCAGTAAAGAGTAAAGTACAGAACCAGTCCGAATTAAGGTTAATAATAATAAAATACTGCATCAATAATAAAATAAGTGGACTCTCGACACTAGTGCGGGGAATTTAATAACTTATCTGACCTGTTCCGGTAGCATAAGTGGCTAATGCACCGGCCCGGATAGCAGGGGATCCAGGTTCGTATCCTGGCTGGGACATTTAGATTTTTTATTCTGTTCCCTTGCACTAAAAATTCAATAAAATAAGATATAAAATATTTTATGTCTAGTTTGATTATTATACANACCATATAAAATAATATTTTTAAAACTTGATTTTGCAATAGGTAAAAAAAAAAATTATAAATATATGTTGTTATTTTTAATTTCTATTTTTGGGACAGTTATGTACAAATGCACTTGCACAAAAATGTACAAATGTAATACAATTTCCGTTTATTATTTAAAAATGTGTGCTTTCGTTCCTAATTTATTTTTTAACTATAGGCAACTTTTAATGTGCATTTTAAAACAACGTTTTGGAACAGGCGTTAGAATAGGTACCATAAATTATTTGTAAGGAATTATACAAATAAAAATAATAGTCGTAGACATTGAAACAGTGAAACCAACGTACTATATAGCATGGTATTCAGACTTGACTATAAAATATTTATTCATAGAAATTAAATTTAATTACATAACATAAACTTAAATTTTGTTTTTTACAATTGGTTTATTTTAATATGCATTTAAACCAATTGTTCATTTATTAATCGTGATAATACTTGTATTAAACTAGTAAAGTGACGTTATCATAATTATAATGTATAATTTATTTTAATATTGCCATCAGGTTTCAAGAAATAGAAATTATGAGTTTGTAATGGGTGAAAATGAAAAAATCTAGAATAATGATTTGAGGAAATATTACATAATGTTTTTGCCTTGTATGAATAATATTTTGTTAAAATTATTTTAAAAGAAGCTCCACTTCTCCAATTATTGTAGATACATATTTTCTTCTTTATCTCAATCTAATTATACAACAATCAAAATGCGAACAAATAAGTAAAACTATATATATGCTGCACAAATTTGTGATTTTTTTCTTTTTGTGTGTTCACTGCACTCTATATCCCACTTGTTCTTGATTACTATATACATACTTATTCTGAGTAAGTGTGAGTTTGAGGGGGGGGGGTAGATTTAAAAGATGGAGGACAATTCAGAACATGTGTCACAAATGTTTTGGCATTGTTTAGATCTTTAGATCTATAACTAAAGCTATAGAAGTTATGAGGAAATGAATTGAAGCAAACTAACTGTAGTTAGTTTAGTAGTTAGTAGGGATGAGTGAACTGTTTCTAAATACGAAGAAGCAGATTTCTCAGTTAAGGGAAGAAAAGTAAAATGAAGCTGCATCTGTCAGGTCTTATGTAGAGATAACAGCTAAGAAGGTTACCACTTCTCGAACAGTGAGTATATTTTAGCTATTCATTGGGAAAATGAGTAATGATAACGATAAATAATTATTGATAATGTAATCCCACTGAGATGTAAAAAGTTTTAGTAATATTAAAGGGTTAAGCTTATGACTGGGACAAATAATATGGAAGATACTGAAAAGTTGCAAAATAGCGAAAAAGATGGTAATTTACTTGATATAAAAAATGATATTATTATATATATTATATATTAATTACTAGTGAAGTCCTAAATTATATTACAAAAGATAATTTATTTTTATATAATAATAAATATTTTATATCCTTCTGCC
>KZ808011.1:219033-238433 GCA_000696205.2 Oncopeltus fasciatus
TTTTTTTTTTTTTTTTTTTTTTTTTTTTTTTTTTTTTTTTTTTTTTTTTTTTTTTTTTTTTTTTTTTTTTTTTTTTTTTTTTTTTTTTTTTTTTTTTTTGTGAGTTCATTAGTGTAGTATTGACTAGAAGAAAGAGAGCTAATCAACAGATATATATATATATATATATCTGAGTGTGCATATATATATTGATTAGCTCTCTTTTTTCTAGTCAATAGAGCTCTAATAAGCCTACCTATTAGGCAATAAATGTAACATTTATCTGACTGATAGTGCATGAATTACAAGCATAATTGTCAAGAAAATTATTAGAACTGGTATTATCATCGTCTTCAGTCTTAATTACTCTTCTCATAGCTGCTAAGTAGTTATCTTATGCTTCATAGCTCTAGCAGCTTTATAATTAGTACAATCTTATACTTTATTATCTTGAAAAACATCATCACTTACTAAAAGTCTTTCTTTCATTTGAAATTAATAAAGTTGTAAATAACTATGTCTTGTACAATTTATGTAGTTAATCTTAATAGTTGTTTTAATAAGCTACATGACAATTTTTAGTAATTTTATACTTTAAAAAAAAAAATTGTATTTTTTTTTTCTGTTAATAGTTTTATCATTGATTTTTTTATATATATGTGCCTGTTCTTTTTTTCTTTTTTTTTTTTTACTTTTCACAAAGTTTTTATATATATGCACTTTTTATAAATCTGCAGTTTCACAACTATAATCGCTTATTGCTCTGCTGTTTGTGATTCCAAATTAAAGAAAAAAAAACTGCACCCATAATTGATTAAAAAAATGTATGAAAAAAAAACAGATGAATTTATGGAAAGAATTATTATTAATTTAGCAATACATTTTAACCACAAAATGAAGGACTTGCAAAGGGAAAAAGTAGGAGCCCTTAGCTTCAGACACATACATGAGCTGGTCTGAGGAGGGTTCAAGATATCATAAATATATTGTTTTTTGGAAACGATATGTTGACGATAGTTTGTGTATTTTCTCAGGACAAGATAAAGGGTTAAGTTTATTTTTAGATTATTTGAACTCAAATCAATAATTCGAAGAATGCAATGGCACTAAATCATTCTGGGACTTAGTCAATCATTTCCGCTTCAAGTAAAAATCCCATAGGAAAAATAATCACAGAAGGAGGTAAGACATTTCAATTATTAAATCCAGCTCTTGGTGTCCCTTCATTTTATTTTGTTCTCCCAATGACTGTTGAAAATTTTGTGGAAATTAGTTTGCTTTTTCTGAACTAACAGCTGTTATAAAAGGAAGTTCACATGGTTAAGCTACTGGCCCTTCGAATTTTATAAAAAACAATCCTGAATACCTTTCTTGAAGGGCTAATTATATTTGGAATTATGTAAAGGTACCTTAAAGTTTCCACAAATCTATAATGTTTCTATCTTTAAGAAGAAAGGGAAAAAAACAATTTTATGAATTGTTGAGGAATATTTCTGAGCGACACAATTTTGAAATTATTTACTGTACTTCTACTCTCAACCTGAACAATAAGTATATTGTTGCACAACAATATTTTGGTTGAATTTCAAGATTTAAAAAATAGATAGAAAAACTATGGTAACATAGACAATATATACAATTTATTTTCAAAAATAAGAATTTTAACAAGAAAAAGAGGTTTATGGACTTTTTACGTATTATTAGATTTTAAGTCTGATTTTGATTTACAAAACAGAAAGGCTCTGTGTTTGAGCAGCTCTATGATCTTGGATGTGTTCTTAGGGGATCAGTTGACGAATCAGTCAAGCATAGAATGGACCAAAAATAGAGGTTCACCTTGCCACTATTCTCTAGTTATAAACGACCTGGCAGGTTATTTTAAAGGAGTTGTTATTGGCAGAGTCGGAATCCCATTAAGGGTGAAAAAGCCCTGTGATGGGCTTAAGGTCCCTTATAATTGCAAAAATCCTTCGTTCCACGTGTGAGCAAAACATAGCTTCATAGCTAGCAGTCCGCGGTCATATGTGGAGTAGTTCCTTTATAATGGAGAAATATAAGCATATCACTAGCAATTATAGCACTTCATGCTTCTTTTTCTTCAGTATGCCAGATTTATTTTTCTGAAGCACTGTAAGTGACTGCTGGATAAGCTAATTTTGCTACAGTACTAAGGCTTTTCTTACTTTCCTCAAAAGCTTTCGAGGACTTGTGTTCATGTGATAGGTATTGCGTCTTTACACGTGCAGTTATTCAACAGTTAGTTGATCAAAGTTTAAATTAACTAAATAGATCAGAAACAAATGCTTAAGAAACTGCAAAAACATTTATAGGTGAGAAATTGAATTTTGAGTGGAATCATTTTAGATCTAAGAGTTGTAAATCAAGATAACACTTCAAATAAGAGGGACATAATTTTTTTAGTCCATTTATTTCTACTCAGAACTTGTACTTTACTATCACTGAATGAAGGGTATGGGGAAAACTAAGTCATTTTTGTTAAGAAATAAGAATGAAATAAAGGGAGAAATATGTCAAAATACACAAGGTAAATGGTAATTAAGAGGAAAATGAGGACTAATAGGGGCCAAATCGAATAGTTGTCAATAACTCCATTACTTCAAAATGTAAATGTAATTTTGTTAGATTTATATTTTTTAACTTTGTTAATCAAATTTTCAGCAAACAAATTAAGAACTATGAGGGTTAAGTCAGCCCATCATAGGATTATAATAGAATATAAATTTAAGAAATAATATTTTACACTATTAATGAGAGGGAATAGAATAAAAAATCTATCTGTCCCAGCCAGGAATCGAACCTGGATCTCCTGCTATCCGGGCCGGTGCATTTACCAGTTATGCTACCAGGACGCGCTAGATGTCTCATTCAATTCCCTCTACACTAGCAAGAGCCTAACCAACGAGAAAGGCGAGAACTTCGTCCTGTACTCGAAGGAGCTGACATTGTCAAGCTATTTGTCGACTCTCGTCATTTACTTTATTTAATTTTTCTTTATAAATATTTTATTTGGTTGTGGTATTTTATCCCACNAGACAACTAACGCGTCCTGGTGGTGTAGTGGTTAAGCACGCCGGCCCGGATAGCAGGAGATCCAGGTTCGATTCCTGGCTGGGACAGATAGATTTTTTATTCTATTCCCTCTCATTAATTGTTTAAAATTTACGTGGGATAAAATACCACAACCAAATAAAATATTTATAAAGAATATTTTACACTAATTGAATGCATAAATATTTCTATTGCTGCAACATCAATTGAGATATTGACAATTTTTCAATTCAGACTCTTTCTTAATCCCAAATATTCTCTTGATTGATTACATTCATTAGAAAACAATCAAATAGTTTTTGTTTTTTTTTAACAAAATTTTGTTTCTTATTTTTTTAAATTGTGGATACTAGAGCATGGATTTAACATTTTTCATTTTTGGTTCCTATTAGTAGCTTTACATAATAACAATCTTTCTTAATTTATGAAACATGCCAGTGTAAAAATTACATCTTCAACTTACTTTTAATCCTGGATCAAGCAAAGCTAATTTAGGTGGGCTGCTTGTTCCACAACCAGACAGTCGTTCCATACCATGATACAATTGACCAATTGTATGTAAAACTGCTGATCTCTGTAGCTTAGGATCGCAAACAAGAAATTATTTAGTCCCTTACTGCTGCACAAGCAAAAAGCATCCAATACTACCTGGAGAATACGAACTTGAAGGTGCCTCTGTCAGACATGGCTCTTAAAGGGGGGAGTAATGCACTTTGAGGAAGGAGAGTTAGGGTAATTAGCAAAGACTACTGTAATGGCTGATCTAAGGCTCTGATCATTTGGGTTAGAGATGCAGAAATAAAAGTGTGGAAGACTCCCTGTATCCAGTAAAAATGAACCTTTCCTTCAGAACCTTTAACAAGAATGGAAAATGGAAAATGGACAGTGTATACAGGATGACTGTGGAGTCCCTTGGGGACCAAACCCTGTGAAGGTTTCGAGTTGCAGGTGGGAGCCTTCTTATCTTCATTTACAGCAGCTTGGTTGCTCTCCAGGCTTCTAAGGATAAGGATGTGGTGCTTCTAAAATACAGTACTCACACACACACGCACAGGTGCACACACAAACTCATGCACGCACAGAGAGAGAGAGAGAGATAGAGTGAGAATGAGGGGGGGAGTTTGTAGGTTATTGAGGATTTTGGTCAAATTAGTTGTACAAAAAAATTGGACCAAAATCCAAAGTAACCTACTAATTCTATTTGATAACCTGGCCGATAACTCATCACACACGCACAAGCATTTATGCCAGACTGTAATACAGTTCTGGGATCTAGGATCTGAACCAAAAAATTTTTTCACAAGTCATACCGAGTCCGGCTTTGTCTGAGACAGTGTTCACATTGTGCCTGTATTGCTTTCTGTTTTTTTTTTATGTAGTAAAAGTGACTGTGTTTATTGAAATTTTACACACCTATATGTTAAAGCCTGGGGACACGTAATTAAATTTCAGTGATTAATCTTCATCGATGAACCATATTCGTGATGAAAAGAATCTACAGTGTGCAGTCTACTACAGAACAGTTATTGCTATCCAGATAACAACTATCTCTACAAACAGCATAGGGTCTAAGCCTATTATCTCCCTCAGTGATAAATATTTATAATTTGAAATCTCGTTTGAAATTTAAAGGCCACATTTACTTATTTTGATATTTTATTTTATTTTTAAATAAAGCATCAGTCAACATATAATTGATGCCCATACTGAGCCCCTTCTGAATCTCTGAGAAAGCAGCCACCAGCTAGACGCCCCAGGAAGTACCAGAGTGCAGTACCTCTTTTACTTCGCTAATCTCGGAGCATGGCTCAGTCAGTCCGAGTCTCTAAATACTCACTCATTAGCCGCCAAGCATTCAGTCAACTGTCTCGGATATGGACCTCTTTCCAATCAAAAACTTAATTATACCCTCAACATCTTTAACTCTTCGAGCCCCTGGAAATGGTTCCATCTCCAGAACATGAAAGTTTTCCTTCGCCAGTGTCAACCATTATCAACCACTGAGTGACCTTCCTCTAGAGGACATCCACACCAGCCAAGCAAAACAGGCCAGCATTGGCCAACCAACGCCTATTTAGTTTCTGATTTAAAGCTATTTAAAATTTTCCCGGGCAACTAAACCAGAAGTAACAAGTACCACCTAATAAACAACCAAACAGCATCAAAATAATCAGTTACGAACTGGAATCCAACCATAAGATATCAGGTACCTCGACTGTGCCAAAGCTGAATACCATACTTAATAGATAAAAGAAAACTGCCTGGCATGTGATAGTCTGAAATTTAAACTGAAATACTCCCTTGGAAAATATTAAAGAAGAAATCAAGAGTATCAGATTCTAATTTCTGCAAATGGTAAATTTATTTGCACCTCGATGAGATGACAAGGAAGGGTATTGGGTGGGATTAAGACCGCCCCTATTTTAAATGCTGACTTGGATTGCAATTAAGCATAGAAAAATTATTAATTCAAATTAAGCCTAGATTAGATAGAAATAGAAAAGCCCTATCAGAAGTGCAACCTAGCTCAATGTCATTGATGCCAAGCATATAGTCATACAAAGGCCTTCGGTACCCATCCCCCACATTTCCTCCATCCAACAAACTCCCTGATATACTATGTCAACAATACAATCCTGACTGAGAGGAACCGATTCCATATAACAAACTACAGGACACAGAGCATACCACCCCGAAGGGAAAGCCCATGGTGGAACTGCAGACCTGTTTACAAACTCAATAGTCCCTCTTCCAAATTTTACTCTACTGATTTTCTACAAGGTGCTTCTAAATCCCTGAAAAACTCATCCACTAAACTTTCCATTCCAGCAGTGTATTGCTCGCCAAATAAACCCATATATAGTCATTAGTATTCTGATTGCTTCAAGTCCCCACTGCAGCGATTACAACTCTCAGTACTTGTGGAGTTCTAGAACAACCAACTCTCGTGGTCGTACCTTAATCTCTGCACTTTCTTCACTAAACCTTTCCTACACAGTCAATCCTCTCCATCAATCCCCACAATATGCTTGACTTCTTTATTCATCATGGACTAAATCCTTTTCCTTCCTCAATCACATGAACAAACACTCCTTAGACCACCACAACCCCCTTGAAAATGAACCAAATTTCCTTGAAACCCTTACCCAAGTATTGGTGCCATCGATTGACACCCTTATCAATTGGAATCACTTTCAAAACCTTCTATCAGAATCTATAGATCTTAACATACCCTAAAAACATCTTTAGACCATAATAATGCCACTTACAATTTCTCATTTCTCATACAGAGATATGATTGGGAAGCACTCCAAGCAGTTCTTCAACTACCTGTCTTCCATCTCCCCTACTAGAGCTTGTCAAATTCTAATGCATGGCAATAGTCAGATGCTAAAGATCCCGCCATCCTGATGATCGTTTCTTTTACAACCGACTCAATCAGTTGGTGAAGTGTGAGCTCCCTTCTTATTGTTCAGAACCATGCAATAATTAACTCTTCAGCATTACAACTGTGGATAATTCCTTATGAAAGACCACCCGCCATATTCATAAATTCCAATCTGGTTTCCTGCTCTTCGCCACGATAATGGGAATTAGGCATTTTCTGATGATGAATAATCAGCCCTTGTCCACCACCTTCTCAAGCCTGCCTTTTACCCTACATCTATCCTGATGTTTATTCCAAATCCTCAGAAACTGACTAATTTCTAAATGTCCCAATTCCTATGTCTCCACCACTTAAAGCAGTGAGCCACTCAGGAGGAAAACACATTTCCAAGTTGCCCAAGTGCAAATCCTCTGGCCATGACCTTATCACCTCCCGCATAATTTTCCTTCTCCCTAGAAAGGCAAGGTAATTTCCATTTCCTGACCCACCTTTTCAATAACATTCTCTGTACCACCCACTTTTCCCTACTCTGGAAACTATTAACTATTATTATTTTTCCCAAACCTGGAAAACCCTCTAGCTTTCTCTCTTTCAACTAATCAGCCTACTCCCAGTCATGCCCAAACTGTTTGAGAAATTCCTCCTGTAAAGGATATTGCCAATCTTTTACTCCAACTATCATATTCCTAATCATTAGTCCAGATTCAGAAAAAATCACTTAACAAGGTCTTCAAGTTGTAGATCTCATTTCCCTCAAATTAATATTACAATACAAATTGTGAAATGGAATTCATCAAAAGAGTAAACAATAATTAACTAATTAGGATACTTATGAAACTTTTGTAGAAGAAAAGTCATTGAGCAGAATGCTCTTTATGAAGGCATTCTTAGGAATCATGTGAACAAAATGGAACATCGTACGAAACTGATCATTACCTTCTCCAAGACAAAAACTATTTCATCCACCCTTTTCATTTATTTGGTACTACTAGCAAAAGAGTAGATGAAGTGAGAATTCTTGGTCTCAACTCTTCTATTTCCTAAAAAAGTATAACAAAAATTTAAAAAGTTGATTATGTGAGAGCAGAATAAACTAAGTAGCGTGGTTGATAAATATTTGTAAGTGAACTTAACTTGTCATGTAATCCCCTATACTTATAGAATAAATCTTTTAACAACAAACAAATTTGTTTTTTCATGCTATAAACAAAATATTGCACCCCTGCATAAAAGAAAAGTTTTATTAGTACTTGAGGGTTCAGTAAATCCCTCCCTCCTATTGGTGAATAATGAAATTATTTTTTGCATTTAAAAACTACAAGCTGAATTTCATTCTGAAACCTGTGGCTTATAGACAGTTCGCAGACATAAATAATTATAATTAAGTAGTTCTAATTTCATAATGAAAAACAGAAAACAGTCATGTAAAGTGTTGAGACACACACAAACATGCCGGAACTTATACACACATGCAAACACTAAGACACACATACATATATTTCAGTGGCTGTATTTTTTGGTGGAAATGGGCAGGATTTAAGAAAATTTTTCCAAGATTTCCAAAAAATCTGTCACGAGAAAAACCTAAATAGCTATATTCCTTCAAAATTTACTAAGAGAAACAAGAAATTTAGTTTGGTAAGACATCACAACTTTCACCTGAGATGTATTAAAACCGTAAATAATGTTCATAAAGACTGATTTAGTCCCATCACCAAATAGAAGAAAACTTATCTCCAGGTGATATTCAAGATTGAATAGAAAATTTCTACTATCTGCTATATGAGTATAAACAAAATAAAAATATAATTTCTTTAAAAAATTGTAGTATTTCAAATTCTAGATTATTTCTATGAATACAATAAAATTATTATGAATAACAGTAGAAAACTTTCCTGGAAATATCAAAAATGTGATAAGTATATTAATGAACAAACCCTTAAACCACAAATCAAACTTTGTCATGAAAGGTATTTAGACAAAATATAAGATTAAATACTTATGTATAAAGTTTGAAAAGGGGTAATTATCTCTAGGCAAGTAAAAACTTAATATAATTGATAGATAACATCAAATTTGGCCATGCATGATTTAAAATTATTTAACAAAAATTCTTTATCATCTGACTAATAGTAAGTCAAAACATAATGGTTTTGTGAAATAAAATAAGTTTATAGACCTTAAAAAAAAAAATTTAAAAAAAGATCCAATAATTAAAATTTTTTAGGAAATTAAAAGTTAGGAAGGAAGTAATGTTCTTCCATTACAAAACCAACAATAATAAGTATATTAAACCTTTATTTGAAATAAGAACACCTAAATGTAAATTTTTTAGAATGTAAAAAATTTTACATAGCTTAAAGGGGCTGTAGATTAAGAAAGCCCCTATGACAATGGCCCTCACAATACATTACGATTGGGCAGCTATAACGTGCAAGATTGACCAGGCTCAACACTAATTATAAAACTCAACAAATATTTTATTTTTGGTACTCCCAGTCATATAATCAACCAATTCGCTAAAATCAGACATTAGTAGAAAAATACACAAGCTTCAAGTCTTTATGAAGAATTCACAACTTTAAAAGTAGTTTCCATGATTGCAACATCAATAGCTAGATTTCTGCAAATTGATATATTTTTTTATATGAATATATACATACACATTTTCCCACATAACAATTATTAAATTGTATATTAGTGTAGAGCAAAAATATGTTATAAAGCTTAAAATATTTTAAAGTAATGCAACTCATATTTACTTAACTAATATTCATCTGTGTTATTTTCATCTTTATATAAAAATAGTTATAATCATTAAACAAAAAAATGAAGATTTAATAGAAATAATTTACAGGAAGGTAAAGATGCCTTAAGTATAATATATTATACAGATTTTTTTTTTTTTTTTGTCTATAAGCTTCTATCCCACAAAACTTATTTCCATGCAAGTTAAGAGATTTATTTCAAAAGATAAAAAATAATAAAATAAATTTAGTCTGTATGTTATAAACAAAAGAATTTTGACTTCCTACAACTTAGATAACAACTCACCGGAATATTTTATATTCTCTCAAACATATTTTTTACCTTAAAAAGATGTGAAAAAAGATAATTCTGCTGTCTTACTAGGTTCAAAAGCAAGAAATGTACAACTATACAATAATTTTAACTAAGGCATTTTTTTTTTTTCTAAAATAGGCTAGCACATAAGTCGGACTTGCCTATGTTTAAAGGAAGCATTAAAAATATTAGCCATATGTATAATTATAAAATTAATTGAAATTATTCAAATGCAAATACAAATGAAACATAAAATATGAGTATCCTAAAGATTCTTCTTCCAGCAAAAGATTTATATGGTTGCCATCCAAACATTATTATTGTCTGCTAAATTCTAGCCACAGGAAGGATAATAGTGTTTCTTACAATTTGACATTTCATTGGCATATCACAGATTACAAAACAAAAACAATCTTATTTTTAATAAATATATATGTAACAATTAAATCTATACATTTTATGTACAATAATTTTTTTCTCTCTTTTTTTTTTTCTTTTTTTTTTTACATTAAGCTCTTANTAATACAATAATACATTAAATAGCTCTATGTAATAGTAAGCAACTGTTTACTTAGTTATTTTAACGATGAGACCACCCATTTTTTTCCCAAACAATTCAACCTGTCATTGGATTATAACTTTCTTCTTAATTGAACACTAAACCTAATAAATGAAAGTTTTAATTAATTCGTACTGAGCCTATCATATAAACTTTTTACAATAAACATTTACTTTACTCATAAAAATTTAAATCATATATTATATAATTACATAAGTAGTTGATTTTATCATTTTTAAGTATTGATAATTATTTAGTACTGAACTTATTAATAATACTTTAAAAACTTTAACTCGTTAATTTAACACTGATAAAAAGGTTTTATTCAAAAATTATATACTATTTTTTCCACTCATTTTTCATTATTTTAGAGCATTTACATTGCATTTGAGAAACATTCAATCAATTTATTTAAAATTGAAAAAGACAACCATGGCCCCAGATAATAAAAATAGCCAAATATGACTGTTACATTCAACATAAAATTAAAATAAGCACCAAACCTTGAACAAGGCAAACTTTCGAGTATCAAATTAAGAATAACTTCCTTCAGTCAAAATAATTAATGTCACTGCACACTTACATAAAAAATAAAATATAGTTCTTAGGAAGCAGAGAGAACTGCCCAAGCTATCTTTTAAAGTTAAAACCGCTTGTCCCATCTGGTCCTTTTGGAAGTCGTATAATCCCTGCACAATTTTCAAGTGGACGTAAAATTTCTGTCTTACTCTGGATCTTTTGAATCCTGAAAAAATAAGTGATTATTAATTAACTACACTGGAGAAATTAATCAGGGTTTCGGCCAGGATCAGAAAAATCTAATACTACAAAATTGTGGGATATTTATTTTATTATTGCTGACGTTTTGGCTTAATTTGTAAGTCATCATCATCGCCCTGTTAGTGATGTCTGGAGAGATCTCCAAGGGAGGTTTATGATCACAACTAGTTCTGCACTACAGTTTAGTTCTGCAATCTTTTACTTGTAATACAATTCTTCTGGATTGTATTACAAGTAAAGAAAGAAAAAAGAAGGGGAATTACCCCAGGGGACACTTCACCAAAGTCTGGCAATTCAATGACAAGTGGTCTTTGAGGGGTCTTCTCCACATGTAAGGTCCAGTATACTTTTAAGTTTCATAAATGGTTTTGGTACATCCAAATGCTAATAATGCAGAATACCAAGTTCTTACTAAGTTTATAAGTCATTCTTGCCGAACATAAATTAGATGTGAGGTTACATTATTTCAAGGTCTTCCCTAACCATTATCATTTCTCTTCACTAAGACCTAGGTTGTTCCAGGTTCAATGAAACCGAGAAGGAACAACTGAGTTACTCTGATCTGGGCATTGGGGCTTGAAGGCATACAGGCTGTGGATATATTAGACAAGAAAGGACTGGTCAATAAGAACAAGAAAGGTTTATAGGACTTTATAGAAGCAATAAAAGCCTTTATGGAGCATAGCACATTTGCTGTGACTACGAAACACTCTTCAACAATTTTTTAGAAGAGAAACTGTCAAACCTAGGTAATTACACTGGGACTCAGAGAGCTTAAGCATCTTACTTTTAAAAATTAATAATTTAAAAAAAATATTAATTAAATAAATAAAAAAATATCTATTAGATATTATCCGACTAATTACATTTATCTATTTGCTAAGGCAATACTTATTTTTGCCTCAACAAAATATTTTCTGGGTGTCATTATAAATGGTTTTTTTTTTATTTTGCATTGAAGCAGAAAACTTCATTATAACTTAATGTATTATTATTATATGTTATTTATTAGATATATTCTAAATTCTGTGAGCTCAATAATTTGTTCTACTACTTCCATACATAAGTGTTAAGTATAAAGTCTGAAAGGCATATGTATATTTTCTTGGGGCAGCAACTAAGGAAGGAGAGCAAGGGGATTTTTAAAAATTATTTTAATTTTTCTGAAATAGATAATAATTCCATTTTTTTTACAAACAAGATAGTTCCTCTAACAAGATTATTAATACTCATTGATAGTGATCAATTATAAGTGACCTTATTATATTTGTATATATCTTTTTCAGCAATATCACAACTATTTAACGTTTTCAGCTTTTAAAAGTATAAGTTTGTAGTTTAATCATTCATTGATTTCTGAATAAGTGTTCTTTATCGCACCTAATGAAGAAGTAAAACTGAAAATCTATGTGAGATAAAAAATAATTGTGGGAATCCAAAATATAGCTTAAATATGAATATCCCACAACAAAATCCCCTAAATTCATTCAACTAATATCATGAGTCCTTAGTATCCATATTAGACAGATTTAAAAAGACAATGATATCTTATTGTTTCTAGTATGTTACAAGTACAGCCACTGGCGTATGCAATATAGCTCAACCAGAAAATAAATACTTGTACTGGTTGCCCCCCCCCTCAAAAAAAAAATCAATAATAAAAACTTATTGGAATGAAAGATTGAGGATGATAAAAATCTAACGGTTAAAGGACAGGTGAGTTATATCCCAATTAACTCTCAAAATTTCTTAGATATTTGCTTGGCTCAGTAGAAATGGTCCCTGCTTACCTAACAAACCCAATGGATTGAAAAACCTACATACTGACTCATAAAACAAACTGTTGAATATCTGACATTGCCTGAGAAAGTCATGGGACTATGGCTTGAACAGAGCAGACCCCTGCCTTAGTTATAAAAAACTACTTAGGTCATTAAAAAGGACAAAACTGTATTTTTAGCTGTACAAAAACAATTAAAAAGCTGAGATATACACTTTTTTTTTTGTTTAATTTGGAGATAAATACTTTCCTCCCACTTTATAGAGTTTCTTAATTGGGTATTTGGCTATTTTCGGCAAGTTAACCAAACTTAATAAACAGTTCAATACTTTTTAATCAGCATTGTCAAACAAGAATTTTTATAGAATAATTAATTTTGTTAAAAAACTGAACAATTACTATGTGATGTATTTTTTATTGTAGTCAGAAATTGTCAAATGAGTTGAGGGCCAGAGAAAACAAATACAAATGAATGGCTGATCATGTAATAGAAAAATAACTTATTTAAAAGATAAACGTACCGGTCATCCAACTGAGGAACAAATTGTTCTTCCTCTGGACTTCTTGCTTCACCCAATATCCTCAAACGAGCTTCAGCATATTCCTGTTCCCTCTATAAAAAAACAAAACAAAAAGAAAACTATATATAGTATCAATAATTTTTTTTTTCCTTATAACAGTAACCCTGCCATAAGGGAGTTTAATCTGCACATAGCATACAAATATTGTATACAATGTACATGTATAGTAAATAATAATAATAAAGAAAACAATAACTAAAAATTAAAGAACAAAAGAATGAGAAAAGAAGAATTGTAACAAAAAAGGATGAATGAAATGGAAAAAGATATTTGAAAAAATTAAAAATATGAACAAGAAAATAAAGAAAAACTATACAAGAATGAATATTTAAATAAATATACGGTTTAAATTATATATATAGTAAACTCAATGTGATAATTTAATTATGAGTATCTCTCATTTATGTGTTTAATTTCTTCAAGGAGAGATTTGAGGAATAGCTGGTAGTAATTTGTCCATCAATACATTTGCTTCTACTTACCATTTTCCGTATTTCAATAGTGTATTTCTTGTTAGTTCTGTCCTGTAGTCAGTAAGTAGTGTACAGTCGTATTTCATAACCTTGTAATTAGTTGGATTTAAAATATGAAATAAGGATAAGACATTGGGTATCATATTTAGAGAAAACCATTTAAGTTGGTGAACATAAAAATTTATACTTATTGTTCATCATTTAATAAATAGAGGGCCAGAGAGAAATGCATTTTCAAATCTCTGCTAATAGCATATAACTTATAACTAGCTAAACTTTATGTTTGGCTCCCAAATAATTTTTATCAACTTTTCTAATAATCATTACTTATCAATAATTTATTTTTATCATCATATTTATTAATTATATTATATTATGTATAAAATTTTGTAATTGTATTACATTGAAAGAAAAATTAAAAAATAAGAAGTTTCACACAAGGAGAAAAGTGTCCAGTGACACCAATCTCCAATTAAATAAAATTTATGTTTCCAGGAGGTCCTGAGGCCCTTTGGTATTGGCAGGGAGGGATGTAACATTCTACAGTTTTGTTTAAAATGTGGAAAGGAGAGTGACAGACACTGGTGGAAGGTCATATTTTTTAAGAACATTATAACTTTCACAAATTTTAAATATTTAATAATTGAGGTACCTTGAATTTATTAATAATTGTAGTTAGCTTACTTTTAATACAAGTAAATAGACTATTCTTGAATGTAGAAATATTCAACTTTATAGAATGTTATATAAATACAATTTACTTCAAATGAAAACTTTTTTTATGATATCATAAAAGTTTATATAAACTTCCTAGAAATTATTGTTTTATGTTTTTATTAACTATTAATTTTTGCTGGTCGAAGTCCTAAAATCTACTTGCTTCTATTTCGACATTTTTTATTCTCTGATTAAGTTCAAAATATTTTACAATGATAGAATATTTATTATAAATTTTTTTAATTTCATTTTAAGAAAAGCATTTAAGATGTTAAGATGTCTTATTTGAAGGCCAGAAAGAGTCAATCCCTACAAGAATATTTCAATAGTCTACATCAACACTCTTATCCGACATTAATTACATTCCAATTTTATAAAAGCCCTAACCATGGCAAGCAATATTATTAAATAGGGTAAAATGAAATTTCGGAGATAAAATCTAGATGAAAAAATAAAACTAAATAGATCACAATTCATAAAAATAAATCACATGATCTCATGAAAAAAAAAATTAATACCTGTTGAAGTGTTTTAACTGGATGTTTAGGTTTACTTTCCCCATTAATAAAACCATTTCGTAATCCATTTTGATTCGGCCTTTGAAGAATTTTAACTGAAGGTTCAGGAGGTAAGAATTTCAACCTAATATCTTCTGGTGATAATATCAAAGGTTCAGGCTTGGTACTGAAACATTACCAGAAATAAATCAAAATCTCATTTTTTCAATTAATCCTCAAAAAACAGCTCAGTATTTTTAAATATGAGTATTGTTTCACTTATGTAAAATAAAATACTTCTACTTCATACTTAATTTTTATTTATTTATGATTTTTATTCTTTACTTGTATACTTACAAATTATTAAAGCCAATAACATAGGCATCAGAATGAATAAATAAAAAACAAATTACCTGAGTAAATTAACGTGTTTATTAAAAGTTTATTATAAAGAAAAAAATTTAAACCACAGAAGGATTCAAACAGTGTGATAATATCAATATAGGTCTCCATTAAAGTGGCTGCTGTATTCAGTCGGCCTTCCACCAGTTTTATTAAATCACTTGGAACACCTGGGTGACAATAATTCCTCCAGGAAAAAGTTTCTGACACTGGGTGACAATAATTCCTCCAGGAAAAAGTTTCTGACACTAACAGATTGGAGCCCATGTAGTGCTAAGATTAATATATCTAGTTAGCAATATAAAAAACTCAGGTTCGAATCCCGCCATAGCTTTAAGTTTTTTTCTTTAAAATAATGATTATGAAATATTATCAAAAATATCCTCAATTATAATTCAAGTTTATTAGTTATCCCCGCTTCGGATGAAAACAAAAAGTTATTACTAGCTTTGTAGACAATAGACTTTAGTCAATGCTTGTAATTTTAAAACTGATAAGTCATTTCCATCAAAGGGAAAATTACTGAATTAGAATGCCTTCTAACATGATTAGTTCATGTTAGAAAGACAATTGCTGTCTTTGGGAAGGCCATTGATTTATATTTCATAGAAAATTTCATTACAAAAAAATTAGTCACATCTATCCAATTCTTTTTATGGAGTTTAGCTTTATATTGAGGAATTTAAAAATCAAAGTTATACTATCGAGATTTCTAAGTATTACTTCAATTTTCCTAAATTTAACTCCAAATATTAATTCAACTAGTCATATTAATACATAGTTCTATTAAATTCAAATAAAATATAAGATAATTACAATTAAAATCAGAAAACTAGAATATGTGTATCCTTACAGGTCTAGAATTTATTAACATTTGTATAACTTTCTGTCAATAATAAAATATTTTCAAAGAATGCAGCTTATTTCTTTGAAGCAATAAAAAAAATTGAGTAGCAAAATAAAATAGCTTTCATCGGCTCTATGTGTTGGTTTTAGGTATAAAACCAATTCTAAACGAGTCTTTAGCTACACAAGACCAGTTTTATTTACATTTAAAAATGTTCAGTATATGGAATTGCAAAAGCTAGAGATTTCAGGGAGGAGAGGACCTCAAACCTTATATTTTTTTTTTTTTTAATTTTTATAAATAAGAATATTATGAATTAGATTTAACATATTTCAAAAGGTATAGAGAGTAAAAAAAAAAACAGGCTCTATGCTAATTAGGTAAAAGGAATGGAGGAAGGGCTCAAAATTTGAAGTAAACAACTTGTTTAATATACATTTTTCATAGAAGTATTATAAACATGGGAGTTAGAAAAATTAATTTCCTACCTACTTTACTGTGTTCAATAATTTTTTGTGACAAAAACTAATAATAGATTGATATTTTAAATTTTTTCAACCACCTAACTCATTAACATTAATAAAAATTATTCCACTCAACGGTTTCAGTAAACAGCCTAAATACTGAATTTGGTTCTATATTTCAAAAGAAAAATAATACTTAGTATATGTTTTTCTCTGAAATAGTATAATATATAAATGTTAAAAATTAAATTTTATACTTATTATATTCATTTTTGTAACAATTAAGATATTGACGATTGTTCAATTTAAAGTCCCTTAAAACCCCTTCACTCCTCAATCAATTCCAGCTATTATCAAACACACAACAGTTTGCAAAAATAAGCTTTGATTTTTTTTGTATTAGAGATGCTGAATGCCTACTGACAAATAGAGTGATAAAAGTAAAATTATGAGCAGATCATATTTTTAACTTCTGAGTAAGATTAGGGAAGAATTTAGGGACTTTGTAAAAGGTCACTTCAGAGAGCCAACATGAATAGATTGATTTCAATACAATATTGTGCTGAAAAATACTTATAATTTAGACTATCCAATGGATGGAGTAAAAATAAAAAAATAATTAAGACATGGTATAACAAAATGAGAATATCCATTCCCCAGCTGGAGTGTTCACTTTTGAATTATGAAAGTCCGTCTTAAAACTAATTGTATGGTTACTAATGATTTTTAAGACTAATCATCAGAGCGAGAAATTAAACTTTTTCAGCAATTGAATTAAACTTCCCAACTTCTCTTTCATTTCATAACATTCCGAGGGCTGGCTGATGAGCAAGAAATAAAAAAACATTAAATGATAACCTTGGTATATTAAGTAATAAATCATTACCTTGATGAGCCATTTTGAACAGATTTATAATTCAATTTGATACTGTCTAACCGCTTGTCTAGTTCCTGAAAAAAAAAATGGTTTTAAGTAGAATCGTCATCAATTGTAGAAGGCAAATTGGAATATACTGAGGCACATTGGAATATACTGAGAGTAAATTCGACCAAAGTAGGTGAATTACACCCAAAATAAACTTAAAGACTAAAAGTAGAATACAAATTGAAAGTATATTTTTAAAATGCAAAATAAATATATATAAATAATAAATGCTGGATAATTAAAGTTTTGCCAAACATAACATTTGATGTATATTTTGTATTATCAATTGCCTTTTTGGGATAAAGGATAGGAAAGTATGGTCTAGTTCACAGGAGGTCAAATAAATTTTGTTGAATGGGAAAATGATGGGGTTCGCGAGAGAATCTACCTACCCTAGGGTTCAATAAAGCGAAACAAAATTTCCTGTTCTTTTAAAAAGTGAAAGATTGCAGAGCTTCACTATTTTTCATATTCGATGGTATAATTTTACAAGTGAAAACAAAATATGAATTATATAGATAAATAAGAAAATAATTGGAAGGGAATTATGTTTCATGAAATTATTTGATGGAATACGAAAAATTCTTGATGGTTTCCTAGACCAGACCTACTTCCGCTTTCGATAAAAATCAGTTTGGTACACATGTTACATTAACCTAGATAAAAGCAAGAAGTCAAAGGTTGTGATACTAAGAGTCCTTTATACTATAATCTGAAAGAATATGTAAGCTTAAAGTCAATAAAGGTAGTATTTTTTTAATGGTTAGTAATCTATTATTTTAAACACCAATATACAAAATATGGAAGCAAATTAATAAAGCCTTAATAAAGGGAAAATAAGAAAAACTAGAATTCAAAACTGTGAGAATAGCTATAGTAACCTACCTACGAATATATGTATATAATCTGCCTTCTAAAAGAGGTAATTAGATAAAATCTAAAACTAATAAAATAAATCTGCATTGGAGAAAGTTAATATGGAAATCACCTCCAATCACAAATAAATATAAAGAAAAAGAGTACAATGGCACATAGGCAATTCAATACCAAATATTACCTATACATAACCTTTAGGAAGAAAATTTCTCAAATGGGACATTTTAATTTCTAAATACAGAAAGTTAAAAAATATCTTAAACGGAGCAACAATTTATTTCAATAGGAATATTTTGAATTTGTGCAATGCCTCAAGGCGATTAAAAGAAAAACTAAAAATAAAAATAAATAGTCTAGTAATTTAATATTCCTGACTAACAGTAGAATTACTCGAAATAAAATAAAACTAAAAGAAAGCCTGTGCGATAAATTACCCCAGAATCTTCCAAATCTTCCCAATTATCACAGGGATCGCTAACATCCCTTTCTGCCATCATACTACTAATATTTATTAAAACTATAACCAAGTCACTTTATCCAAGCTGACCTTTAATCGACAAACCCACATCGATTCTAGGGAAAATCCACCTTGAGGTAGAAAAGAATTGATGAAAAGGTAAAATATTTCTGAATGATATATTTACTAAATGTCGTCATAAAAGAAATTGCCGTGGTTACTTAATATGTTAGACATAGATATGACGGTTTAGACGAAGGGCCACCGCAGCCCCTGTATGGAAGTCTCTGTGGGTTTTAGTCCCATCCTGGGCAATCGTTTATCTAAAAATAAAAGCTTTCCCGCCTAGAGTGTTTAGAATAAACTAGGAATGCAACTTCATTCTATAATCTTAAGTAGTTTATTGGAGATTAAAATAAAAGTTTATATTTTAGTAGAAGTGAATGGTCCAAAAGTATATTTTTCTAAAGTAAGTTACTTTTTCATTTCATGAAAAGTTTTTTTTTTTTTTTTTTTTTTTTTTTTTTTTTTTTTTTTTTTTTT